>JAODUO010001399.1:95000-139732 GCA_025642075.2 Ridgeia piscesae | reverse complement strand
CAAAATAAATTTTATTAAAACATATACTAGTATTGTAATTATTGTTGGATACAATTATTACAACTATAATTCTCATTTCGAAAAAAATGAACCAAATGCATTAATGGAACATATCATGACACTTTATTTATAATAGTTCAACATCCATTAGTAAATCAAACTTTGCCTATATTCAAATTTATATAATGATTTGAGTGCTACAAACAGTTGTTTTGGGAAAGAAACTCTTATGCAGAACTGTTATACAGAAATAATTATTATGTACAGTAATATGTAACTCATACACGATACAATGAAAATAACCTATTAACACAATACGTAAATATGTCATATTTACAAAACTTATAATGTTCATGTTTCAGTGCAAGGCACAGAAAACTTCATGCGGGGCACAGGTGATGGGCAGGCTATGGCTCGCCAGTGGATGATGCATGAGGTGAGCAATCTCAATTAATCTTTGATTTCCATATCTAATTAGCAATGTCAAACAGCTTATGTAAACATTGAGGGTTGCATCAAGCATCCTAATAATTGAAACTTCCCAGAAAGAGAGAAAAAAAAAAAACATAAAAATAGCAGAGGGGGGGACTCAAGTTACAGGCAGTCACCATAAAGTGACAGGCATCCATGACCAGGGCAATTATACTACAATAGCAATACACAAGAGCATGGTCAGCCCTAGAGTTGGTGGTGGACCAAGTTGGTGACTGGTAGAGTTACATAATAGGACAGAGGTCAATATCCACACTTTGTCACATCTACAATGATCTGTCACCTTCTAAATTCTAAACAATAATCATACTTACACATCACATACAAACACACACACACACACACACACACACACACACACACACACACACACACACACACACACACACACACACACACACACACACACACACACACACACACACACACACACACACACACACACAAAAACATGTTGGTATGGGGAGTGTACATACATTTTTAATCTAGTGAACATCTTGTATATTATGTGAGTAAATAGCATGTTGGGTAAGACTGAACCATGGCGACATACAGGTATAGTGACTCTATTCTTCAGTTACAGAAAACATGATTGGCTATGTCAATAATAAAGTACACGACTAATTCAAATAAGTTACTAAAAGGGAAAATGTTTTGGCATTCCAGATGTATCATCATCTGTGATGCCTGCACCACTGCCAGAACCTCCACCACAGCCTGAGCCAGGTGCCAGCTGGTTTATGCAAGTGGAGCCACTAAAGCAGCAGTTAACTGCTACTTTGGCAGCTATGTTGACACAGTGGGCATCTGTGTATGACCATTCCTGTTGATTCCGCGTGTTGAGGATCGTTGAGAGAATATATACCCACTGTCCCCAAGAAACACACCAGTCAATGATTTTCGTGGCGACTCGAATGCTGCAAACAGCTGCGATTCCCTCAGGATTCTGGAATCTTGCGCTGAACCCGGCCACTTGGCAAATGGCAGTGCATTCATAATCCTCATGTCAGCATCACATATCAACTGCAACAGAGACAGATGACACTCATTTAATGTGCATGTTTTTATACATTAGTCAATGTATTTTTTTAATACTTTATATTGTGTAGTTATTACTAGTTTGTGCATGAAACAGTGGTCATTAGCACAGGGGTGAAATAAAATTATTTCTTTTGTAACTGATGCATTTCAAACAGCACTTTATTGTTAAATTTAAATGACACAGTAAAATAGTACCTGAATGTTTTTGCATTTAAACACATTTATAGCATTAAACATGCAAATACCAAAAAGTGAACATAGGTAAAAAGATCCAAGTATCCCACATAATTCCCTTGATCTGTCATAATAAAAACACCCTTTCCATTCAAGCAATAAACACCTAGCATGCAGGAATCTCTATTATATACTATACTGTCCTCAAAGTGTAGCCATGTGTTATCTATCAGCTGCAAGGAGCACTTGAACAAACAATAGTAGGAGCTGTGGGCAGGTGTCTGGTGTTACTAATTGGAATTAAGTGGCCAGTGCAAATAAGGCTGCTACTTTAATCAGAGGAAACATCAGTGACTGGCACAAGAGGCAAAATTAACTGTTTCACAATGTACAGTGTATAGGTGTTTCACATAAGTGAATAATAATTATTATTCAAGGACCCTGTATATGTGGTCAAATCAATACATCATCATATTTGTGTCATTATTACATGATATATTCCTATATAGCTACAGTTGGTATGCTGTCAAATGTCAACAATGTAGGCAAGTAATGCTGTTTGAGAAACTCCTACCTCCCCTCAGACTATACAGAGCAAATATGTGTTAGCAGTCTTATTAGCAACAAAACAAAGCTGCTCACAGGTGACAACTAGACAATTGGACTTGCCATTGGTATTATTCAGTGACAATGGCTTTCTCTTACTAGAAAATGTGTCAATGTCGATCTAGTGAATGCTTTGACTGAAGAAAGCTGAATGAATGCACTTCATTGTTAATAACTGTAATTAAATAAAGCATTGGAAATATTATTTGAGAAAAATCATAATTTAGAAGTTGTTCAAATACAAATTATATTAAATTAATTCCAGTTTTAAGTATAGTCAAACATTAAATTACAAATAGTTATCAATCTATTTATATTTCATCATGAAGTTGTATTTAAATCTTTGTTTGATCATGACTGAGGTTTCTTACAATGGTTGTTTATACACACATCTTTCGCCAAAACACACAGATTCCTCATTCCAGCAATTTCAGTAAATATATCATCTAGTATTGTTGACAACAGATCGGCTGATTGCATAAAAGGCTCTGGGGAAATCTAAACTATCGGATAAATCACAGGCCAGCTTCTGACGTTTATTTATGAAAATTCTTTCCTGCTCATAGCTCGCAGCCGTATGACGCAACCCCATCAATGCATGGCCACCACGGTGGGGAACCGTTAGTCGAGTGAACTTTGCCTGCCGGCCGGCTTGTTGTCAGTGTCGCAGCTGCATCTACTCACAGATCCTGAAGACCAGTGTTGCTGGCCTGACGGCAGATACATGCCCGGATGCGCTGACTGGTCGATGCCGATGGACTCAGCTCACTGGCTCTGTAGAACAAACTTCACAGTGTCACCACCTGCAGAGACGGCAGCCCAGCCCAGTCGGCAGCTCTTAAATACTCAGAGTTCACTCACGATTGTATGACATCGTCGGGCGAAATTCAAACTTGTCGTGAATCATCGCGATATATCCAGTGGATTCCTCCTATCCCGGAATACCCGATTTCGCCTCAAATTCCTCCTGTGTTGACTTCTCCAAACTACCACGGCCGCCATTTTTCACCACCGCCTAAGAGTTACACCTCCTAGCTAGCGAGCCTAGAGATAGGCGGTCGCAGTGCGGGCAACAGCCTAAAATCGAGCCTATGCGGTGCTCATGCATACCGGATTAGCGAACTTGCGACCTCGCAACCGAGTTATACCCAGTTTCACGAGTTAGTCCCTGGCCATGCATACGGCCCCTCGTGTAGACTGTGGGAAAGTTAAACATCAGATATTGTGTTAACTCTGCCACTGTACATTACACAATCAATTTTGCCTTGAAATTGATGTTTTATTTACCATTTAAACTTACTAAGGGAACATCAAATGCAAATCTTTTTCGATCTAACAAAGAAATTAAACTCAATAAACCCAGGGTAAATCTTCAATATAAATGTTGTAGTCAGCTATGGAAATGTAATATTAAATGAAAAAGATTCTTAGGAGAGATGGCACCCTTGTTTTAATTATAAATCTAACACAATGTCATCAGAATAGTATTCATATGCTGACAAAGAATTGTTTTATAATCAGCCGAACACCCTGTGTCGCAATCAGCAATAGCTGAGTGAGGGTGAGGATGAGGATAGTGGCACAGCAAAGCACAAAGCCGATGAGGTGAGGACAGGTCCGGCGTACTGCGCCATGTTGACAGCCAGTGGTAATGTACAGTTGAGTGATAGGGACAGGGCCATGGGTGGCTGCAAGTTAATAGTTGAGATAAAATAAATGTAAGCACAGTTGGTGACAGGGCCAGTGGTATTGCAAGCTATCGCTGGAGTGAGGAAATAGTGCCAGCTACCGCCATGAGGCTGAGGGACAGTCATGATACTGCAAGGAGGATTGAGGACAGGCCAGTGGTGAGGGTGAGATTAGGCCAGTGGTACTGTAGTTACAAGTTGTAGGGGACAAAATAATGGTAAGCCGTAGGCACAGCTTGAGTGAGGGCGAGGACAGGCCAGCGGCACGTACGCTGCCGCTTGAGTGAGGGTGGTGGGCGTGGTATTGTAAGCACAAGTTGGGAGTGAGGCTGGGAGGACAGGGCCGCGCGGTACCGTGGGGTGAGGGTGATAGATTGTGTCAGTAGCTCACTCAGCCGGGAGGAGCGTGAGGGACAGGGCCGCGGTACAAGCTACGAGGGTGAGGGACAGGGCCAGGAAGAAAGCCGAGGGCGAGGGCGGCGGACAGCGGTTCAAATTGAGCGAGGGTGAGGACAGGTCAGTGGCACAGTTATGAGGGCGGTAGACAGGGCCAGCGGCAGGCCGAGCGAGGCGAGGACAGCAGCGCCAGTTGAGCGAGGCGAGGACAGTCCAGTGGTACAGGTCGGCGAGCGGCGAGGACAGCGGCAATGCCAGCGAGGCGAGGGACAGTGGCCGCGGCAAAGGCTGATGGAGGCAGAGGACAGGCCGAGTGAGGGCGAGGACAGGTCCGAGCGGCAATAAGCCAGAGGCAGGCGAGGACAGGCCAGCGCGCAAGCCAGCGAAGTGTACAGGCCAGCGGCGCCAAGCTCAGCGAGGCGAAGGACAGCGGCGTTTTCAAAGCTTCGATGAGGGCGGACAACGGCAGTTGGGCGAGGCTTGAGGGACAGGCCAGCGGTTACGCGAGGGTGAGGACAGGTCCAGCGGGCAAGCTGAGCGAGGTTGAGGAGTCAGGGCCAGTGGTGCCAGTTGAGTGAGGCTTGAGGGACTGTGAAAGGGTACAGCTTGAGGGCCAGCGGCAGCCAGTTGAGCGAGCGTGAGGGACAGTCAGCAGGCCAGTTGAGCAGGCTGAGGACAGGCCATGGTACAGTTGAAGACGGTGAGAACAGCTGCCGAGGAGCGTGAGGACAGGGCCGCGGTACAAGCCGGAGCGAGGGCGAGGACAGGCTGGCGGGTACAAGCCGCCAGTGGTACCGCGCTACAAGTTGATGAGGGTGAGGGTCATACAGAACACAAAGACAAAAGTTGACATGTCATATTCTGCGACCATGAAGGCGACTCGAAGTTTATCGTAAACACATACGGCTTCTGGGGATTCTCGCTGATATAAACAGCCGCAGCCTCGGCGCAGCTTGTACTGCATACACATGTGTATACGGGAGACAGGAGCCGCTCTCACACCAGATCAAAAACACATGCTCTGAATCTCAACCATTCACACCGACAACTAAACATCATGAAATGCTTACAATTCAGTACATTACTTATTCGCAGCCGTTACAAGGTTCTCTGATGAAGGTCACACCCAGCCATACACAACAAAGAGCCCGCAGATGACAAAGATAAAACCCACCATTCAAACATGGTGTACAGATCACACATTAGAAACCCTGTCAAATCAAATAATACATTATGAAGTTCAGAGTAATATATTTGAATCATTAAAAAGTGTCAACAGACTTTTACAATACACTTGACAGAGGAATTTACACAAATAAACAGATGGACAGACTAATGAGTGGATGATTGCTACGCTATGGAAGTATATCAAATGAGGAACTGCTCCACGATCAGCTCATATTCCTGCCTACTAAAGACTATTAAAATAATATAAGTTTATAAAGAATTTCTGGCTATATTTAGACTGCATGCTGGTGTTCATTCAGTGTATGTGTAGACAGTGTACATGTATGTGCGCATACGTGCATGAGTGCGCGCATGAATACGTGCGTATTACATGCATGCATGTGCGTTACGCACGTATACAGCGCAAAGCGTGTTGAGCGTGCACGGCACGGTAGTGACATAGTCAAGTGATCGTGATGTTGATTGCCGTCCGGAGATACGTTTTGTGCTACATTGTATTGATTACGCCTTGTTGCGGGTCTTCTCTGTAATATATGCTCTCCGCCAGGTTCTGACACAAACAAAACACGTACTTCCACAATCAATATGGTGCGATATTTCATCAAAACTTTAGTAGGAGATTGCCTAGACAAAGTAAATACATTAATAAATATATTTTTTATGATTTGAAATTTTTCAAAGCTTTATTGTTGTGTGTTGCCATACAGTTCCCTCAACAAATAAAAATAGTACCTTAATGATTACACTGCGAATTCATAAACAAAAACAAACATCTGGTTTTCACAGTATACTGCATTGACTATTTAGTCACAGCATTGCACTGAATATTTTTTATCTTCAGGTTAAAGACATTTACAACTTACAGCAATTAGTAGGATGGTGAATGAACAGATTGCCTCCTCACAACATAAGAATATCACAAGGGTATTTGCACCTGGTTGGAGATTAAGGTGGCAGCGGGAGAGAGGAGAGGATAGCAAGGCAGTGGTGATAAAGAGCATTTAATCTCTAGTTCCAGGCGCACTCACTTTGTTATTGATGGAAGGTTCAATGGACTCAACATGTGTTCAGGCTATTTTCTGCACAGATTAGTGGGCCTGGATATCTGATTCCGTGAACTTAAGGAACATGCCTATCATTAGGACTACATTACCTTGCATGTGACTCATTCCAATGAACCAGACTGTTTATCCTAATTAGCCTGGATCACGTGCTGATAAGTAAAAACACGCAAGAACAAACACGCATGTCGCCTGGGCTGACACACACACAATGAAAGCATGAGACAGTTATTAAACAGAAATCTCAAGCAAAACAAAGGTATCGTGAAAAGGTTGAACAGAGTTTAACTGGGCATGAGAACACTAAACAGGCCTTTGCGCATTTGAAAAAGATGTCAGGTCGTTTGGACAGATTATCTGTCCCTTCAACTACTGATCCATTGAAATTTGCTTCAGACTTAAATTTGTTTTATAACAGATTTGACAGCCATGATTTTTCTATTGAGTGTGAGTCGCTCCTAGCTGCTGGCCCTTTACCCGTACCAGGTGATATTGACATTTCTACCGTGGATGTCACAAATCAATTCAAAAAGTGTAAGGCTAATAAAGCTCCTGGTCCAGATGGCATTCCAGGCCGCTTACTTAAAGAGTGTGCAATTGAGTTAGGTCCGGTATTTCAGCCACTGTTTAAACAGTCTGTGGATATAGGTGTGATTCCGGTTTAACTCTGACGGTGATGACATTTTAGGGACGGGTACCACTACAGACGTTTTCCAGATGGTTGGAATCACACCTATATCCACAGACTGTTTAAACAGTGGCTGAAATACTGGACCTAACTCAATTGCACACTCTTTAAGTAAGCGGCCTGGAATGCCATCTGGACCAGGAGCTTTATTAGCCTTACACTTTTTGAATTGATTTGTGACATCCACGGTAGAAATGTCAATATCACCTGGTACGGGTAAAGGGCCAGCAGCTAGGAGCGACTCACACTCAATAGAAAAATCATGGCTGTCAAATCTGTTATAAAACAAATTTAAGTCTGAAGCAAATTTCAATGGATCAGTAGTTGAAGGGACAGATAATCTGTCCAAACGACCTGACATCTTTTTCAAATGCGCAAAGGCCTGTTTAGTGTTCATGCAGCTAAACTCATTTTCAACCTTTTCACGATACCTTTGTTTTGCTTGCGAGATTTCTGTTTGTAGCTGTCTGTGTGCGTTTTTCATTGTGTGTATGTCCTTAGAGCGGTATGCGATTTGTTTGTTCTTAAGCGTGTTTTTTATATCAGACGTGATCCAAGGCTTTGAATTAGGATAAACAGTCACAGTTTTCATTGGAATGGTAGAGTCCATGCAAAAGGTAATGTAGTCCATAATGATAGAAGCATGTTCATTTAAGTTCACGGAATCAGGTGCAAACACACCCCAATCTGTGCAAGCCAGAGATCCCTGGAGCTGCATGGTGGCATCCTGAGTCCATTGTTGAACCTTGACACCATCTCCATCAATAACAAGTGAGCCAGACTAGAACATTAAATGTCTCTTTATCACCCTGCCTTGCTGTCCTCTCACCCTCTCCTCCCTCCGTACCACCTGTATCACCAACCAGACAAATACCACTAATGACCTTCTTATGTTATGAGAGACAATCTGTTCATTCACCATCCTACTAATTACTGTAGTTGTAAATGTCTTTAACCTGAAATAAAAATATTCAGTGCAATGCTGTAGAACAAATAGTCAATGCAGTGCCTTGTGAAAACCAGATGTTTGTTTTGTTGTATAATTCACCAGTGTAATTATATCATTAAGATATACTATTTTTATTTGTTGAGGAACTATTGTAGCAACACACAACAATAAAGGCTTGCTTCAAAATTTCAAATCATAAAAATATGTTGTGTGTGTTTACTTTTTGTCCTAGGCAGTCTCCCTGCCTAGAGGTAAAGTTACCTGATGGAGAGATATCACACCATGACATTATTGATTGTGGGTAGTTTATACTTTGTGTTTTGTTTGTGTTGTCAGAACACCCTGAGACCAGAGCAACTACAGAGAAGACCACAGCTGCTTCAGCCTACCCCCCAGGCATGTCAACTTGTACAATGTAGCACAAAACGTCTCCAGTTTGGGACTTAATCAACATACGATCACTTGACTATGTCACTACCATGCCATTACGCACACTCAAGCACACTTGCATGTATACGTGCATGTACACATGCATACATGTATACACACATACATTCATGCACACACTCATGCACACGTATGCAC
Organism: Ridgeia piscesae; assembly: GCA_025642075.2. NCBI lineage: Eukaryota > Metazoa > Annelida > Polychaeta > Sabellida > Siboglinidae > Ridgeia > Ridgeia piscesae. The sequence goes on along the minus strand of JAODUO010001399.1, from coordinate 130,864 downwards.
ACATACATGTACACACATATGCACACATACACACACATGAATGAACACAAGCATGCAGTGCATAAATATAGCCAGAAATTTAACTTTATAAATAAACTTATATTATTTTAATATAAATCAGATTATCTTTGAAGTAAACCAAAACTGTGAACTGATCATTAGACAGTTCACTCATTTGATATACTTCCATAGCATTAGCAATCATCCACTCACAGAAGTCGTCTGATCCATGGCAATCTGACAGATACAGACACATTTATTTGTGTAAGTTCTCTAGTCAAGTGTATTGTAAAAAGTCATTGTTGACACACTTTTAATGTTACATTTCACAGATTCAAATATATTGTATTTCTTGAACTTCATAATAACATTATGTATTTGATTTGACAGGATACAAGTATTGTGATCACAACACACCATGTTTGGAATGGTGGAACATGCGCCGATCTGCTAGACTCCAACATTTCTGTATGTACAAAGTGAGTGCTTACAGTACCACTGGCCCTGACCCTCACCCTCACTCAACTTATGCTTGCAGTACCACTGGCCCTGTCCCTCACCCTCACTCAACTTGTACCACTAGCCCTGTCCCTCACCCTCACTCAACTTGTACCACTGGCCCTGTCCCTCACACTCACTCAACTTGTACCACTGGACCTGTTCCTCACCGTCACTCAACTTGTACCACTGGCCCTGTCCCTCAACCTCACTCAACTTGTACCACTGGCCCTGTCCCTCACACTCACTCAACTTGTACCACTGGCCCTGTTCCTCACCGTCACTCAACTTGTACCACTGGCCCTGTCCCTCAACCTCACTCAACTTGTACCACTGGCCCTGTCCCTCAACCTCACTCAACTTGTACCACTGGACCTGTCCCTCACCCTCACTCAACTTGTACCACTGGCCCTGTCCCTCAACCTCACTTAACTTGTACCACTGGACCTGTCCCTCACCCTCACTCAACTTGTACCACTGTCCCTCACCCTCACTCAACTTGTACCACTGGCCCTGTCCCTCACCCTCACTTAACTTGTACCACTGGCCCTGTCCCTCACCCTCACTCAACTTGTACCACTGGACCTGTCCCTCACCCTCACTCAACTTGTACCACTGTCCCTCACCCTCACTCAACTTGTACCACTGGCCCTGTCCCTCACCCTCACTTAACTTGTACCACTGGCCCTGTCCCTCACCCTCACTCAACTTGTACCACTGGACCTGTCCCTCACCCTCACTCAACTTGTACCACTGTCCCTCACCCTCACTCAACTTGTACCACTGGCCCTGTCCCTCACCCTCACTTAACTTGTACCACTGGCCCTGTCCCTCACCCTCACTCAATTTGAACCACTGTCCCTCACCCTCACTCAACTTGTACCATTGGCCCTGTCCCTCACCCTCACTTAACTTGTACCACTGGCCCTGTCCCTCACACTCACTCAACTGGTGCTTACAGTACCACTGGCCCTGTCTATCACCCTCACTCAACTTGTGCTTACAGTACCACTGGCCCTGTCCCTCAACCTCACCCAACTTGTGCTTACAGTACCACTGGCCCTGTCCCTCACCCTCACTCAACTTGTGCTTACAGTACCACTGGCCCTGTCCCTCACCCTCACTCAACTTGTGCCTACAGTACCACTGGCCCTGTCCCTCACCCTCACTCAACTTGTGCTTACAGTACCACTGGCCCTGTCCCTCACCCTCACTCAACTTGTGCCTACAGTACCACTGGCCCTGTCCCTCACCCTCACTCAACTTGTGCTTACAGTATCACTGGCCCTGTCCCTCAACCTCACTCAACTTGTGCTTACAGTACCACTGGCCCTGTCCCTCACTCAACTTGTGCTTGCAGTACCACTGGCCCTGTCCCTCACTCAACTTGTGCTTACAGTACCACTGGCCCTGTCCCTCACTCAACTTGTGCTTGCAGTACCACTGGCCCTGTCCCTCACTCAACTTGTGCTTACAGTACCACTGGCCCTGTCCCTCACCCTCACCCAACTTGTGCTTGCAGTACCACTGGCCCTGTCCCTCACCCTCACTCAACTTGTGCTTGCAGTACCACTGGCCCTGTCCCTCACCCTCACTCAACTTGTGCTGATTGCTGACACAAGTGTTCAGCTGATTCTAAAACAATTCTTTTGTCACCATCCTGTCTCAACACAGCATATGAATGCATTATTCTGATGACATTATTGTTGGATTTATGGCTGTTAAAACAAGGGTGCCATCTCCTAGAATCTTTTTTTTCATTTAATATTACATTTCTGTGACTACAACATTTATATTGAAGATTTACTGTCTGCAAGTTTGTGGGTTTAGTTTCTTTGTTAAGGTCAGAAAAAAGTTTGCAATTTGAATGTTTCCCCGGCAACAAGTTCAAATGGTAAACAAAACATCCAATTTCAAAACAAAATTGATTGGTAATAATGCCGAGGTGAGCAGAGTTAACCACAATATCCTTTGATGTTTAACTTTCCCACAACCTAGACAGCAGGGGCCGTATGCATGGCCAGGGACTAACTTGTGAAACTGGGTATAACTCGGTTGCGAGGTCGCAAGTTCGCTAATCCGGTATGCATGAGCACCACATAGACTCGACTTTAGGCTGTTGCCGGCACTGCGACCGCCTATCTCTAGGCTCGCTAGCTAGGAGGTGTAACTCTTAGGCGGTGGTGAAAAAATGCGGCCGTGGTATTTTGGAGAAGTCAACACAGGAGGAATCTGAGGCGAAATTGGGTATTCCGGGATAGGAGGAATCCACTGGATATGTACGACGACGTGGAGTTATACGACAAGTTTAGATTTCGCCGACACGATATCCTTACAATCGTAGATGAACTGCGAGATGACTTAGAGTACCCCGACACGCGACAAGGCCCCTTGCCGGCTACTCTGCAAGTTGTAGTGGCTTTGCGGATGTATGCAAGTTTGTTTCTAGAACTTGGTGGCTGAGATCATCGGCATCGACCAGTCAACCGCATCCCGAACCATCTACCGTGTGACCAACGCTTTGGTCGCTCGGATGCATGAGTAGATACAGCTACCGACGCAACAACAAGCCGACCGGCACAAGGCGAAGTTCCTCCGGCTAGCAGGATTCCCCACCGTGGTGGCATGCATTGACGGGACCCACGTCCGCACGAGCACGAATATGTCAACAGGAAGAATTTTCACTCGATAAACGTCCAGGTAACGTGTGATTTATCAAATAGTTTAAATTTCCCAAAACCTTTATGCAATGTGACTCTGTTGTAACATACTAGGTAATTACCTATTTACTGAACTATTTCTTGAAGTACTTGGAATGAATCTGTGTGTTTTGCGTGTGCATGTGTGTACCAAAGCAACCATTGTAAAAGTATACGAATACATGATCAAACATAGATTTAAATACAACTTCATAATTGAAATATAAATAAATTGTATTAACTATTTGTAATTGTATTTGACACTACTTAAAATGAATTGGTTGTATAAATTTGTATTTAAATTCTTCCCTAAATTATTTGATTTTTTTCTCAAATAATATTTCAAGTACTTTTATTTGAGTACGGTTATTATTAAATGAAGAGTTAGATTTCATTCGCTTTTCTTCAGTCAAAATTTTCACTAGATCATTTGAAAATTGACCACATTTTCTAGTAAGAAAGAAAACCATTATCACTGAGGTCATACCAATGAAAGCAGGGTAAATTGTCTAGTTGTCACCTGTGAGCAGCTTTGTTTTGTTGCTAATAAGACTGCTAACACATATTTGCTCTGTATAGTCTGAGGGGAGGTAGGAGTTTCTCAAACAGCATTACTTGCCTACATTGTTGACATTTGACAGCATACCAACTGTAGCTATATAGGAATATATCATGTAATAATGACACAAATATGATGATGTATTGATTTGACCACATATACAGGGTCCTTGAATAATAATTATTATTCACTTATGTGAAACACCTATACACTGTACATTGTGAAACAGTTAATTTTGCCTCTTGTGCCAGTCACTGATGTTTCCTCTGATTAAAGTAGCAGCCTTATTTGCACTGGCCACTTAATTCCAATTAGTAACACCAGACACCTGCCCACAGCCACCAGCTCCTACTATTGTTTGTTCAAGTGCTCCTTGCAGCTGATAGATAACACATGGCTACACTTTGAGGACAGTATAGTATATAATAGAGATTCCTGCATGCTAGGTGTTTATTGCTTGAATGGAAAGGGTGTTTTTATTATGACAGATCAAGGGAATTATGTGGGATACTTGGATCTTTTTACCTATGTTCACTTTTTGGTATTTGCATGTTTAATGCTATAAATGTGTTTAAATGCAAAAACATTCAGGTACTATTTTACTGTGTCATTTAAATTTAACAATAAAGTGCTGTTTGAAATGCATCAGTTACAAAAGAAATAATTTTATTTCACCCCTGTGCTAATGACCACTTCTAAATAAAATTTAAGACACGGTTTTGTTTCATGCACAAACTAGTAATAACTACACAATATAAAGTATTAAAAAATACATTGACTAATGTATAAAAACATGCACATTAAATGAGTGTCATCTGTCTCTGTTGCAGTTGATATGTGATGCTGACATGAGGATTATGAACTGCACTGCCATTTGCCAAGTGGCCGGGTTCAGCGCAAGATTCCAGAATCCTGAGGGAATCGCAGCTGTTTGCAGCATTCGAGTCGCCACGAAAATCATTGACTGGTGTGTTTCTTGGGGACAGTGGGTATATATTCTCTCAACGATCCTCAACACGCGGAATCAACAGGAATGGTCATACACAGATGCCCACTGTGTCAACATAGCTGTCAAAGTAGCAGTTAACTGCTGCTTTAGTGGCTCCACTTGCATAAACCAGCTGGCACCTGGCTCAGGCTGTGGTGGAGGTTCTGGCAGTGGTGCAGGCATCACAGATGATGATACATCTGGAATGCCAAAACATGTTCCTTTAGTAACTTATTTGAATTAGTACGTGTACTTTATTATTGACATAGTCAATCATGTTTTCTGTAACTGAAGAATAGAGTCACTATACCTGTATGTCGCCATGGTTCAGTCTTACCCAACATGCTATTTACTCACATAATATACAAGATGTTCACTAGATTAAAAATGTATGTACACTCCCACACACCAACGTGTGTGTGGGTGTGTGTGTGTGTGTGTGTGTGTGTGTGTGTGTGTGTGTGTGTGTGTGTGTGTGTGTGTGTGTGTGTGTGTGTGTGTGTGTGTGTGTGTGTGTGTGTGTGTGTGTGTGTGTGTGTGTGTGTGTGTGTGTGTGTGTGTGTGTGTGTGTGTGTGTGTGTGTGTTTGTATGTGATGTGTAAGTATGATTATTGTTTAGAATTTAGAAGGTGACAGATCATTGTAGATGTGACAAAGTGTGGATATTGACCTCTGTCCTATTATGTAACTCTACCAGTCACCAACTTGGTCCACCACCAACTCTAGGGCTGACCATGCTCTTGTGTATTGCTATTGTAGTATAATTGCCCTGGTCATGGATGCCTGTCACTTTATGGTGACTGCCTGTAACTTGAGTCCCCCACTCTGCTATTTTTATGATGGCTCTCTCTCTCTCTCTCTCTCTCTCTCTCTCTCTCTCTCTCTCTCTCTCTTTATACTGGGAAGTTTCAATTATTAGGATGCTTGATGCAACCCTCAATGTTTACATAAGCTGTTTGACATTGCTAATTAGATATGGAAATCAAAGATTAATTGAGATTGCTCACCTCATGCATCATCCACTGGCAGAGCCATAGCCTGCCCATCACCTGTGTCCAGCATGAAGCTGTCTGTGCCTTGCACTGAAACATGAACATTATAAGTTTTGTAAATATTACATATTTACGTATTGTGTTAATAGGTTATTTTCATTGTATCGTGTATGAGTTGCATATTACTGTACATAATAATTATTTCTGTATAACAGTTCTGCATAAGAGTTTCTTTCACAATACAACTGTTTGTAGCACTCAAATCATTATATAAATTTGAATATAGGCATATGTTTGATTTACTAATGGATGTTGAACTATTATAAATAAAGTGTCATGATATGTTCCATTAATGCATTTGGTTCATTTTTATCGAAATGAGAATTATAGTTGTAATAATTGTACTCCAACAATAATTACATATACTAGTATATGTTTTAATATAAATTTATTTTGTGTTATAATTTATGCTATCAACAAGTCTGAAAACAGTCAGTCCTCGCTTTAGGGCCACTTAATTTTGTTGTAATATATCACAAGCATAAATATCACAAAATAAAATAATTAAATTTAAATAAAAAACACTGTTTGGGATTTTATTTCATTTGTTTAATTTCTATTACTTTTTTAGCAGAGAAGACACTGTAGTAAATAAGGAATTGTACATAATACGGTGACACTTGAAAGTACAACACACACCACAGACAGTAATCATTCGTTTGACGAGATGTGAATACTCACCATCAATTCCGTTGTCACATCGCCATATCGGTTCCTTCACCAATTGTATCCATTATGATATCAGCATACAGTGGAGGTGTGCTTGGTGGTCTGCCTACCACTTTTCCCTGATCACGTAGTGCGTTCAAAGACCGCAGATTTCAAATCTTTCCCCTTTTGTTTAGGTCGTCCTCCGTTCTTAGACTTAGCGCCATCCCGAGCGAATTCACTTCAGCGTTGAGCTCGCCTCTCGCCAAACTTCCTTTTTATTCTTTGTTACCGAATTTTGTAACTTGCTCATCAAAATACTTTTTTCGTTGCCGATTCCCTCAATTAAAAATATTATTTCGTCATCTCGACAGGTCGGCTTACGCTTAACTTTTTTCTCTACGCGCTTCCCACCTTCGCTGACTTCCGTGCCAAGCTTAATGTAAACAAACACTGACCACGTCCTGCGATGAACCGCCGCTTTGACCCTGTGCGTCACCGCGCGCGTGCGCAATGCGGCACAATTCGTGGGGAATCCCTGTTTCGAAGCGGTAATAGCTTTTCAAACTGACTCTCAGGATCGCTGTCTGCAGACCAACTATGCGGCGGCTAAATCGCACTGCGACCGGCTCATGCATACCGACTAAATCACTCGCTAGGCCCCGGCACAGTTAGTCGGAGGGTAGTGCCTGTGCGGCGCCTAACCTAGTCTGGGGACATGCATATGAGCCCAGACTTCTCATTACAAATTACTACATGGCCAATTCTGGAGAGGAGCTGGCACTCTCCCTTTAAAAATGCGCTCTGCGAACAATAACATGTTAGAAGTGAAGCGTACCCGTACCAAAGCTGGTGACTGCTCGCTCGCTGTTGCTGCTGCGTCCCTATGGAACAATTTACCAACGGTCATTAAGACTTGTGACAATCTGACCAGCTACAAACGTCTACTGAAGACACATTTTTTTCATGTTGCATATTAGTGTAATTCGACATGAACATTATTATTTTTTACTAGATTATTTGGTAATATTATCAATACATAATTATACACTTATTTATTGGCATTATTGTTACGTAATTATTATTATTATTTTACAGTTTTAACATATACTAAACTATTTATTACTAATAATAATTATACCTATACCATCATTTATCAGTATCATTGCAATGTAATTATGCACTAGACCAGTTATTATGTATTTTTATGACTAAGACGTGATTTATTTATTTATTTAAAAGTGCTACGCTATTTAATACCGTTCTAATTGTATTTATTTATATACCTATACATAATTATTTTACATTTATTTTAAAACACAGTATTTGTCTTATTGTATACATATATCTTTTTATGTCTTTTAAATTGTAATATGTTGTGAACGCTACAGATGATTATGGATGTGGTGCTATACAAAATAAATATATTATTATTATAAAATACACACAGAGTTGAGGTTATCATTGTCTCATTAACTCTATCTGGATCTATGCAATTTGGTAGTTGTGTATTGGAATATCTTTCATAATAATGCAATATCATCAAAACGTGATTACTGTTGCAGTACAGTCGTTGGTCTGTATGAACTCTTAGGTGCATACTTATAACATGTGCCTTTCCTTTCTCAACTACCTGAATTGCTGCTTTCAGATAAGGATACCATTTGCAAGACAGAAGATCTACCACCACACGATTTAGTGGCACATCCTTATCGCTGCAACAAGTTCTACAACTGCCAACCTGCTTTTGAAACAGAGCGTGAGCAGTTTGTTTGGGATCATGAAGACCATGTGTTCAACCCTAAAAGTGACTATTCGGACTGGCCTTACAATGTCCAATGTGCTAAGACCATTCATAAGTATTATTTCAACTTTTCCATTGTATTATATCTGATGTTTGCTTTTTATCTGACCAGTTGTACCAGCTTGGGTGTTGTATGAATAGAGTATCAGTTTTACTTGGTTTGTAAGAAAAGTGATTGTCATTGTAAAAATCAGCTTGGGTGTTGTGAGTGAGATGATGAGGGTCAGTAAAATCATTGGGTTTTTAGTGAGATGAGAGTGAGGGTCAGTTGTATCAGCTTGGGTGTTGTAGTGAGATGAGAGTGAGGGTCAGTTGTATCAGCTTGGGTGTTGTAGTGAGATGAGAGTGAGGGTCAGTTGGTCAGCTTGGGTGTTGTAGTGAGATGAGAGTGAGGGTCAGTTGTATCAAGCTTGTGTGTTGTAGTGAGATGAGATGCAGGGTCAGTGTGTCAGCTTGGGTGTTGTAGTGAGATGAGAGTGAAAGGGTATGTATCAGCTTGTTGTTGTAGTGAGATGAGTGGGTCAGTTGTGTCAGCTTGGGTGTTGTAGTGAGATGAGAGTGAGGGTCAGTTGTATCAGCTTGGGTGTTGTAGTGAGATGAGAGAGGGTCAGTTGTTCAGCTTTGGGTGTTGTAGTGAGATGAGAGTGAGGGTCAGTTGTGTCAGCTTGGGTGTTGTAGTGAGATGAGAGAGAGGGTCAGTTGTGTCAGCTTGGGTGTTGTAGTGATGAGTGAGGGTCAGTTGTATCAGCTTGGGTGTTGTAGTGAGATGAGAGTGAGGGTCAGTTGTATCAGCTTGGGTGTTGTAGTGAGATGAGAGTGAGGGTCAGTTGTATCAGCTTGGGTGTTGTAGTGAGATGAGAGTGAGGGTCAGTTGTATCAGTTTGGGTGTTGTAGTGAGATGAGAGTGAGGGTCAGTTGTATCAGCTTGGGTGTTGTAGTGAGATGAGAGTGAGGGTCAGTTGTATCAGCTTGGGTGTTGTAGTGAGATGAGAGTGAGGGTCAGTTGTATCAGCTTGGGTGTTGTAGTGAGATGAGAGTGAGGGTCAGTTGTATCACTTGGGTGTTGTAGTGAGATGAGAGTGAGGGTCAGTTGTATCAGCTTGGGTGTTGTAGTGAGATGAGAGTGAGGGTCAGTTGTATCAGCTTGGGTGTTGTAGTGAGATGAGAGTGAGGGTCAGTTGTATCAGCTTGGGTGTTGTAGTGAGATGAGAGTGAGGGTCAGTTGTATCAGCTTGGGTGTTGTAGTGAGATGAGAGTGAGGGTCAGTTGTATCAGCTTGGGTGTTGTAGTGAGATGAGAGTGAGGGTCAGTTGTATCAGCTTGGGTGTTGTAGTGAGATGAGAGTGAGGGTCAGTTGTGTCAGCTTGGGTGTTGTAGTGAGAGAGAGTGAGGGTCAGTTGTATCAGCTTGGGTGTTGTAGTGAGATGAGAGTGAGGGTCAGTTGTATCAGCTTGGGTGTTGTAGTGAGATGAGAGTGAGGGTCAGTTGTATCAGCTTGGTGTTGTAGTGAGATGAGAGTGAGGGTCAGTTGTATCAGCTTGGGTGTTGTAGTGAGATGAGAGTGAGGGTCAGTTGTATCAGCTTGGGTGTTGTAGTGAGATGAGAGTGAGGTCAGTTGTATCAGCTTGGGTGTTGTAGTGAGATGAGAGTGAGGGTCAGTTGTATCAGCTTGGGTGTTGTAGTGAGATGAGAGTGAGGGTCAGTTGTATCAGCTTGGGTGTTGTAGTGAGATGAGAGTGAGGGTCAGTTGTATCAGCTTGGGTGTTGTAGTGAGATGAGAGTGAGTGTCAGTTGTATCAGCTTGGGTGTTGTAGTGAGATGAGAGTGAGGGTCAGTTGTATCAGCTTGGGTGTTGTAGTGAGATGAGAGTGAGGGTCAGTTGTATCAGCTTGGGTGTTGTAGTGAGATGAGAGTGAGGGTCAGTTGTATCAGCTTGGGTGTGTAGTGAGATGAGAGTGAGGGTCAGTTGTATCAGCTTGGGTGTTGTAGTGAGATGAGAGTGAGGGTCAGTTGTATCAGCTTGGGTGTTGTAGTGAGATGAGAGTGAGGGTCAGTTGTATCACTTGGGTGTTGTAGTGAGATGAGAGTGAGGGTCAGTTGTATCAGCTTGGGTGTTGTAGTGAGATGAGAGTGAGGGTCAGTTGTATCAGCTTGGGTGTTGTAGTGAGATGAGAGTGAGGGTCAGTTGTATCACTTGGGTGTTGTAGTGAGATGAGAGTGAGGGTCAGTTGTATCACTTGGGTGTTGTAGTGAGATGAGAGTGAGGGTCAGTTGTATCAGCTTGGGTGTTGTAGTGAGATGAGAGTGAGGGTCAGTTGTATCAGCTTGGGTGTTGTAGTGAGATGAGAGTGAGGGTCAGTTGTATCAGCTTGGGTGTTGTAGTGAGATGAGAGTGAGGGTCAGTTGTATCAGCTTGGGTTGTAGTGAGATGAGAGTGAGTGTCAGTTGTATCAGCTTGGGTGTTGTAGTGAGATGAGAGTGAGGGTCAGTTGTATCAGCTTGGGTGTTGTAGTGAGATGAGAGTGAGGGTCAGTTGTATCAGCTTGGGTGTTGTAGTGAGATGAGAGTGAGGGTCAGTTGTATCAGCTTGGGTGTTGTAGTGAGATGAGAGTGAGGGTCAGTTGTATCAGCTTGGGTGTTGTAGTGAGATGAGAGTGAGGGTCAGTTGTATCAGCTTGGGTGTTGTAGTGAGATGAGAGTGAGGGTCAGTTGTATCACTTGGGTGTTGTAGTGAGATGAGAGTGAGGGTCAGTTGTATCACTTGGGTGTTGTAGTGAGATGAGAGTGAGGGTCAGTTGTATCAGCTTGGGTGTTGTAGTGAGATGAGAGTGAGGGTCAGTTGTATCAGCTTGGGTGTTGTAGTGAGATGAGAGTGAGGGTCAGTTGTATCACTTGGGTGTTGTAGTGAGATGAGAGTGAGGGTCAGTTGTATCACTTGGGTGTTGTAGTGAGATGAGAGTGAGGGTCAGTTGTATCACTTGGGTGTTGTAGTGAGATGAGAGTGAGGGTCAGTTGTATCAGCTTGGGTGTTGTAGTGAGAGAGAGTGAGGGTCAGTTGTATCAGCTTGGGTGTTGTAGTGAGATGAGAGTGAGGGTCAGTTGTATCAGCTTGGGTGTTGTAGTGAGATGAGAGTGAGGGTCAGTTGTATCAGCTTGGGTGTTGTAGTGAGATGAGAGTGAGGGTCAGTTGTATCAGCTTGGGTGTTGTAGTGAGATGAGAGTGAGGGTCAGTTGTGTCAGCTTGGGTGTTGTAGTGAGATGAGAGTGAGGGTCAGTTGTATCAGCTTGGGTGTTGTAGTGAGATGAGAGTGAGGGTCAGTTGTATCACTTGGGTGTTGTAGTGAGATGAGAGTGAGGGTCAGTTGTATCACTTGGGTGTTGTAGTGAGATGAGAGTGAGGGTCAGTTGTATCAGCTTGGGTGTTGTAGTGAGATGAGAGTGAGGGTCAGTTGTATCAGCTTGGGTGTTGTAGTGAGATGAGAGTGAGGGTCAGTTGTATCAGCTTGGGTGTTGTAGTGAGATGAGAGTGAGGGTCAGTTGTATCAGCTTGGGTGTTGTAGTGAGATGAGAGTGAGGGTCAGTTGTGTCAGCTTGGGTGTTGTAGTGAGATGAGAGTGAGGGTCAGTTGTATCAGCTTGGGTGTTGTAGTGAGATGAGAGTGAGGGTCAGTTGTATCAGCTTGGGTGTTGTAGTGAGATGAGAGTGAGGGTCAGTTGTGTCAGCTTGGGTGTTGTAGTGAGATGAGAGTGAGGGTCAGTTGTTCAGCTTGGGTGTTGTAGTGAGATGAGAGTGAGGGTCAGTTGTATCAGCTTGGGTGTTGTAGTGAGATGAGAGTGAGGGTCAGTTGTGTCAGCTTGGGTGTTGTAGTGAGATGAGAGTGAGGGTCAGTTGTGTCAGCTTGGGTGTTGTAGTGAGATGAGAGTGAGGGTCAGTTGTATCAGCTTGGGTGTTGTAGTGAGATGAGAGTGAGGGTCAGTTGTATCAGCTTGGGTGTTGTAGTGAGATGAGAGCGAGGGTCAGTTGTATCAGCTTGGGTGTTGTAGTGAGATGAGAGTGAGGGTCAGTTGTATCAGCTTGGGTGTTGTAGTGAGATGAGAGTGAGGGTCAGTTGTATCAGCTTGGGTGTTGTAGTGAGATGAGAGCGAGGGTCAGTTGTATCAGCTTGTGTGTTGTAGTGAGATGAGAGCGAGGGTCAGTTGTATCAGCTTGGGTGTTGTAGTGAGATGAGAGTGAGGGTCAGTTGTGTCAGCTTGGGTGTTGTAGTGAGATGAGAGTGAGGGTCAGTTGTATCAGCTTGGGTGTTGTAGTGAGATGAGAGAGAGGGTCAGTTGTGTCAGCTTGGGTGTTGTAGTGAGATGAGAGAGAGGGTCAGTTGTATCAGCTTGGGTGTTGTAGTGAGATGAGAGAGAGGGTCAGTTGTATCAGCTTGGGTGTTGTAGTGAGATGAGAGTGAGGGTCAGTTGTATCAGCTTGGGTGTTGTAGTGAGATGAGAGTGAGGGTCAGTTGTATCAGCTTGGGTGTTGTAGTGAGATGAGAGTGAGGGTCAGTTGTATCAGCTTGGGTGTTGTAGTGAGATGAGAGTGAGGGTCAGTTGTATCAGCTTGGGTGTTGTAGTGAGATGAGAGTGAGGGTCAGTTGTATCAGCTTGGGTGTTGTAGTGAGATGAGAGTGAGGGTCAGTTGTATCAGCTTGGGTGTTGTAGTGAGATGAGAGTGAGGGTCAGTTGTATCAGCTTGGGTGTTGTAGTGAGATGAGAGTGAGGGTCAGTTGTATCAGCTTGGGTGTTGTAGTGAGATGAGAGTGAGGGTCAGTTGTATCAGCTTGGGTGTTGTAGTGAGATGAGAGTGAGGGTCAGTTGTATCAGCTTGGGTGTTGTAGTGAGATGAGAGTGAGGGTCAGTTGTATCAGCTTGGGTGTTGTAGTGAGATGAGAGTGAGGGTCAGTTGTATCAGCTTGTGTGTTGTAGTGAGATGAGAGTGAGGGTCAGTTGTATCAGCTTGGGTGTTGTAGTGAGATGAGAGTGAGGTCAGTTGTATCAGCTTGGGTGTTGTAGTGAGATGAGAGTGAGGGTCAGTTGTATCAGCTTGGGTGTTGTAGTGAGATGAGAGTGAGTGTCAGTTGTATCAGCTTGTGTGTTGTAGTGAGATGAGAGTGAGGGTCAGTTGTATCAGCTTGGGTGTTGTAGTGAGATGAGAGTGAGGGTCAGTTGTATTAGCTTGGGTGGTGTAGTGAGATGAGAGTGAGGGTCAGTTGTATCAGCTTGGGTGTTGTAGTGAGATGAGAGTGAGGGTCAGTTGTATCAGCTTGGGTGTTGTAGTGAGATGAGAGTGAGGGTCAGTTGTATCAGCTTGGGTGTTGTAGTGAGATGAGAGTGAGGGTCAGTTGTATCAGCTTGGGTGGTGTAGTGAGATGAGAGTGAGGGTCAGTTGTATTAGCTTGGGTGGTGTAGTGAGATGAGAGTGAGGGTCAGTTGTGTCAGCTTGGGTGTTGTAGTGAGATGAGAGTGAGGGTCAGTTGTATCACTTGGGTGTTGTAGTGAGATGAGAGTGAGGGTCAGTTGTATCAGCTTGGGTGTTGTAGTGAGATGAGAGTGAGGGTCAGTTGTATCAGCTTGGGTGTTGTAGTGAGATGAGAGTGAGGGTCAGTTGTATCAGCTTGGGTGTTGTAGTGAGATGAGAGTGAGGGTCAGTTGTATCAGCTTGTGTGTTGTAGTGAGATGAGAGTGAGGGTCAGTTGTATCAGCTTGGGTGTTGTAGTGAGATGAGAGTGAGGGTCAGTTGTATCAGCTTGGGTGTTGTAGTGAGATGAGAGTGAGGGTCAGTTGTATCAGCTTGGGTGTTGTAGTGAGATGAGAGTGAGTGTCAGTTGTATCAGCTTGTGTGTTGTAGTGAGATGAGAGAGAGGGTCAGTTGTATCAGCTTGGGTGTTGTAGTGAGATGAGAGTGAGGGTCAGTTGTATTAGCTTGGGTGGTGTAGTGAGATGAGAGTGAGGGTCAGTTGTGTCAGCTTGGGTGTTGTAGTGAGATGAGAGTGAGGGTCAGTTGTATCACTTGGGTGTTGTAGTGAGATGAGAGTGAGGGTCAGTTGTATCACTTGGGTGTTGTAGTGAGATGAGAGTGAGGGTCAGTTGTATCAGCTTGGGTGTTGTAGTGAGACGAGAGTGAGGGTCAGTTGTATCAGCTTGGGTGTTGTAGTGAGACGAGAGTGAGGGTCAGTTGTATCAGCTTGGGTGTTGTAGTGAGACGAGAGTGAGGGTCAGTTGTATCAGCTTGGGTGTTGTAGTGAGATGAGAGTGAGGGTCAGTTGTATCAGCTTGGGTGTTGTAGTGAGATGAGAGTGAGGGTCAGTTGTATCAGCTTGGGTGTTGTAGTGAGATGAGAGCGAGGGTCAGTTGTATCAGCTTGGGTGTTGTAGTGAGACGAGAGTGAGGGTCAGTTGTATCAGCTTGGGTGGTGTAGTGAGACGAGAGTGAGGGTCAGTTGTATCAGCTTGGGTGTTGTAGTGAGACGAGAGTGAGGGTCAGTTGTATCAGCTTGGGTGTTGTAGTGAGATGAGAGTGAGGGTCAGTTGTATCAGCTTGGGTGTTGTAGTGAGACGAGAGTGAGGGTCAGTTGTATCAGCTTGGGTGTTGTAGTGAGACGAGAGTGAGGGTCAGTTGTATCAGCTTGGGTGTTGTAGTGAGACGAGAGTGAGGGTCAGTTCTATCAGCTTGGGTGTTGTAGTGAGACGAGAGTGAGGGTCAGTTGTATCAGCTTGGGTGTTGTAGTGAGATGAGAGTGAGGGTCAGTTGTATCAGCTTGGGTGGTGTAGTGAGATGAGAGTGAGGGTCAGTTGTAAGCCAGAAGCTGTGAATGGTGAAATATGTGTCTCGTCAATGTGTCCTTGAAGCCCTTATTCCAGGTTTTTTCCGGCATTGTCCTTTCTTTTTCCTTACTTCTTGCTGTAGTATGTTTCTTGAACTTCATAATAAAATTACATATTTGGTTTGACAGGATACAAGTTTTGTCCACTAGAGACTATAGCATTGTTTTGTTGCATACCAGATTTCATACGTATATATTGGAATCCTATCATAAATCAGAAGGCTCACATTTCCATTGTTATTGCTGCCTTTCAAATGTTGGGTTATACTTTAAGTTCTCGATTGAAGCAGCCACTAGGTAAATGAAACCACGGTTGTAATTTTGATTGTGTTTTCTTGCCTGAAACCATAGAATCATAGCATTTATCTGCTAATCTTACATGTTGTTGTGTTGCAGACCCCAAGTTGTGTGCTGACGTTGTCTGTGTGAACGGTGGCAGCTGTAGAGACACTCAGAGTGGCTACAAGTGCCACTGTATGGCCGACTACACAGGGGAGAAGTGTGAGGTCAAAGGTCAGCACACGCAACTTTGTATTCCAGTGGTCAAGCCATTCGACATTGCTGTCTTAGTGGCAACCTTCCTTCTCCCACCTGTCTTAGGGGCAGCCTCCCTTCTCCCACCTGTCTTAGGGGCAGCCTCCCTTCTCCCACCTGTCTTAGGGGCACTTCCCATCTCCCACCTGTCTTAGGGGCAGCCTCCCTTCTCCCACCTGTCTTAGGGGCAGCCTCCCTTCTCCCACCTGTCTTAGGGGCAGCCTCCCTTCTCCCACCTGTCTTAGGGGCAGCCTCCCTTCTCCCACCTGTCTTAGGGGCAGCCTCCCTTCTCCCACCTGTCTTAGGGGCAGCCTCCCTTCTCCCACCTGTCTTAGGGGCAGCCTCCCTTCTCCCACCTGTCTTAGGGGCAGCCTCCCTTCTCCCACCTGTCTTAGGGGCAGCCTCCCTTCTCCCACCTGTCTTAGGGGCAGCCTCCCTTCTCCCACTGTCTTAGGGGCAGCCTCCCTTCTCCCACCTGTCTTAGGGGCAGCCTCCCTTCTCCCACCTGTCTTAGGGGCAGCCTCTCTTCACCCACCTGTCTTAGAGGCAGCCTCTCTTCTGCCACCTGTCTTAGGGGCAGCCTCCCTTCTCCCACCTGTCTTAGGGGCAACTTCCCATCTGCCACCTGTAATAACAACAGAACTGTCAAATGGCTGTGACAGAGGATACCACAAGGGAACTAAACAGACTGCATCAGCTGCAGCTGGATCCAATAGGCATGATTTAGAATCGTCCCAAAAGTCCAGCGGTTTGGGAAAGCAGCACAATGTTGCTAAGTAGCTATGTGACTGACTGTCTGAGCATTCCATGGCTAGGTGGTTCCACATGAAACATCACATTCCATTTGTGATATGATAAATTCATCTTACATTACAATGTTTTGTTCTAGAAATATTACAAAATGTTGTCCACAGAAATGATGTGCTCTGCTAAGTAAGCAAAACCGAAACGAAACGTCGTTCTCATCTTCGACGATGAAGCTCCAAAATAATTTAAATTATACTGCAATAAATCTGTATCCTCCTGAAACAATTTACATTTAAAAAAAACATGAATCATCAAAACCAAAGTCATATCATGGCAGCTGGTATATCATAACATATATAACGTATGGTGTACACCATGTCTTTGTGATAAACGAACAAAAACACTTTGTCTCTCCAGCAGCAGGAGATATTCTCCTGCTATTGTCACCTCCTCTGCTTGTGTCATGTACTCATGTTTGTGTTCCCTATGTAAGAGATGACGTGGGGCGTCTGCAGTGTAAAGTCATGTTACATTATATCAAGTCTTTTCTGTCATAACTGGGAGCACAAAGTTCAGTTATATAAGTACAACTACTTAATATTCATTATTTCAATATTTCAGTGACTTAGACACAAGCAGCAGTGCTGACAGATCACAGTATGCTGACATGGCATTTCCACACATTTACCTGTGCTGACACCAGCCTGAAGCCGAAGGATAACACTATGCTGACACTACCATACACATGTCTGTGTGCTGACAACAACCTCAAGGATTACAGTATGCTGACCCTACCATACACCCGTCTGTGCTGACTCAAGCCTGAAGGATAGCTGCATGCTGACACGACCATACACCTTTCTCTGCTGACATCAGCCTGCAGGATAACTGTCTCCAACTAACGACGATTGTGTGCTGACACGTCACGCAACACGGCATTGCAGACTCCAGCCTGAGAGATAACATTCTGTTGGCACTAACATATACCTTGGACTAATCAACTGAGCTCTGTGTCTGGTCAATACCCATACTCACGAACACGGATGCATGCAAAAAACGATCGAGAATCGTACGGTTCCGCAGCGGTGAGAGGTGAAGGGTTCCGCTGTTTTTTCTTTTGTTTGTTGTCAGACAACAATCCTTGCGATGTATGTCTCCAATTACTCTCTTTGTTTAGTATACATTTTATATTAAGATGGTATGCAACACTGGAAGTGTTAAGATTTAACAAGATTTAACAAGATTGTCGCCTAGAGATTCAACTCTAGATGGCAGGTGGACTAGGAATCCTTTGGCTTATCAAGAGTCCAACCTATCTATCTAAATATACCCCATAGGTATATGTCGATTTTATTTTTAAATATATTGACACTACTAGCACCTACTCAATCATCTGATAATCTGTTCCTTTCATTTACTGTTTTTTGTGTGAAAATTAAACTTTTCTAATATCCAGTATACACAGCTTCTTTGCTAATGTAGCTCCATGTCCTCTAGTTCTTCTCTTTTCCTTGACCAAGAAAACAATGTTTCTGTCAATAGTTTCATACCCATTCAATATTTTAAACACCTCAATCTGATCTCCTCTCAATCTTCTGGTTTCTAGCGTTGTTAAACCACATTCTTTTAGACGCATTTCATAACTCTGTTATTAACTTAAGCCAATTATGCATTTGTATTACAGGTTTTGCTGTTTGATTCTTTTTGCAAGTAGAAAATATCTACTGAATTATTGAAACAACGTTACATGCAAATATAGAAAATACAGAAAAATATGTTAGATTCAGATTATCAATATCTACAACATTACGGAGGTGTTCACAGAAATCGCCTAAATAAAATTTTACATCATAGTGATGATGAAAACCTTGATAATGATAGTTTGCCAATAATGAAAACTTTGTCATATTATGACACCGACAATTTAAAATCACTGATAAATACAAAAACATTTAGTTTTACCATATCTCTAATAATTATTATCATCTCATTGAAAGTGTTTAAGATAGCCAACTACATTTAGTTGTAGCTGCCACGAGACTGACCAAAATGATCTTAGTGAGTCTCCTCGACCCCTGTTAAGTTCATCTGCAGCAAGAATTCATATATTATAATTACTTTTCTGTTAGTTCTTATTTAATAACACATGTACGCAATTATTACTCATATTATTCACTGCAGTACTAATGCAATATTATTTCATAATTTAGCTGCAGGTAATTTGTTGAAGACTGTATTATGAATATTTTTGGGGTCAATAAATGCAATTCTATACCATCATGTCTTTCATGTCTGCTGGGTTGGCTATGCAATTACCTTAAAGGCTAAGTTTAAGGTTTGTTAGCATTAATTTAGGGTTGGTTAGGAGAGAGATGAGGAAGGAGGGAGATACTTGTTAAGAGAGACAGCGAGAGAGATTGAGAGGAGGGACAGTGAGACAGACAGAGGGAGAGACAGACAGACAGACACGGATGGACGGATGATACATTAATAGCACTTGCATGTAGTCAGGCACATGTAATGCCTTGAAAACGAATTAAGCTTGTCGGAATTATGTATGTTATGATTTTGATAGCACAGCTACGTAGTTTGTAGATGAGTTTCAGGTGTTACATTGCCTTCAGAATGTACTTCTGTAGTCCGTATTTGGTAGAATGCAGCTGTTGTACAAAATCTTCCTTGGTTGGTATGGAAGGTATTTATTTAGTCTTCTGAGAACTGCGACATTTCCTTTGTGCGTGAAGCAGCCTGAGAAGTAACACTCGGGAGACTACAAAAACGTTTATAAAATAAACTACCAAATTTGTAGGTATCATCGTAGGTCTTTATCTACAAATATACTGGCTAACTTCACATACAATACATAAGTGTGTGTGCGTGATGGAACAGTGAACATTGTCTCACTTGATGAAACAGTGAACATTGTCTCACTTGATGTAACAGTGAACATTGTCTCATTTTATGTAACAGTGAACATTGTCTCACTTGATGGAACAGTGAACATTGTTTCACTTGATGTAACAGTGAACATTGTCTCATTTTATGTAACAGTGAACATTGTCTCACTTGATGGAACTGTGAACATTGTCGTACTTGATGTAACAGTGAACATTGTCTCACTTGATGTAACAGTGAACATTGTCTCACTTGATGGAACAGTGAACATTGTCTCACTTGATGGGGCAGTGAACATTGTCTCACTTGATGGAACAGTGAACATTGTTTCACTTGATGTAACAGTGAACATTGTCTCATTTTATGTAACAGTGAACATTGTCTCACTTGATGGAACTGTGAACATTGTCGTACTTGATGTAACAGTGAACATTGTCTCACTTGATGTAACAGTGAACATTGTCTCACTTGATGGAACAGTGAACATTGTCTCACGTGATGGGGCAGTGAACATTGTCTCACTTGATGGAACAGTGAGCATTGTCTCACGTGATGGGGCAGTGAACATTGTCTCACTTGATGGAACAGTGAACATTGTCCCAATTGATGAAACAGTGAACATTGTTTCACTTGATGTAACAGTGAACATTGTCTCATTTTATGTAACAGTGAACATTGTCTCACTTGATGAACAGTGAACATTGTCGTACTTGATGTAACAGTGAACATTGTCTCACTTGATGTAACAGTGAACATTGTCTCACTTGATGGAACAGTGAACATTGTCGTACTTGATGTAACAGTGAACATTGTCTCATTTTATGTAACAGTGAACATTGTCTCACTTGATGGAACAGTGAACATTGTCGTACTTGATGTAACAGTGAACATTGCCTCACTTGATGTAACAGTGAACATTGTCTCATTTGATGGAACAGTGAACAATGTCTCACTTGATGGAACAGTGAGCATTGTCTCACTTGATGGGGCAGTGAACATTGTCTTACTTGATGGAACAGTGAACATTGTCTCACTTGATGTAACAGTGAACATTGTCTCACTTGATGGAACAGTGAGCATTGTCTCACTTGATGGGGCAGTCAACATTGTCTCACTTGATGGAACAGTGAACATTGTCTCACTTGATGAAACAGTGAACATTGTTTCACTTGATGTAACAGTGAACATTGTCTCATTTTATGTAACAGTGAACATTGTCTCACTTGATGGAACAGTGAACATTGTCTTATTTGATGGAACAGTGAACATTGTCTCACTTGATGGAACAGTGAGCATTGTCTCACTTGATTGAACAGTGAACATTGTCTCACTTGATGAAAGAGTGAACATTGTTTCACTTGAT
Source organism: Ridgeia piscesae (assembly GCA_025642075.2). Taxonomy (NCBI): domain Eukaryota; kingdom Metazoa; phylum Annelida; class Polychaeta; order Sabellida; family Siboglinidae; genus Ridgeia; species Ridgeia piscesae. Next base: position 110,213 of record JAODUO010001399.1, on the reverse strand, counting down.
GTAACAGTGAACATTGTCTCATTTTATGTAACAGTGAACGTTGTCTCACTTGATGGAACAGTGAACATTGTCGTACTTGATGTAACAGTGAACATTGTCGTACTTGATGTAACAGTGAACATTGTCTCACTTGATGTAACAGTGAACATTGTCGTACTTGATGTAACAGTGAACATTGTCTCATTTTATGTAACAGTGAACATTGTCTCACTTGATGGAACAGTGAACATTGTCGTACTTGATGTAACAGTGAACATTGCCTCACTTGATGTAACAGTGAACATTGTCTCATTTGATGGAACAGTGAACATTGTCTCACTTGATGGAACAGTGAGCATTGTCTCACTTGATGGGGCAGTGAACATTGTCTTACTTGATGGAACAGTGAGCATTGTCTCACTTGATGTAACAGTGAACATTGTCTCATTTGATGGAACAGTGAACATTGTCTCACTTGATGGAACAGTGAACATTGTCTCACTTGATGGAACAGTGAACATTGTCTCACTTGATGGAACAGTGAACATTGTCTCACTTGATGTAACAGTGAGCATTGTCTCACTTGATGGAACAGTGAGCATTGTCTCACTTGATGGGGCAGTCAACATTGTCTCACTTGATGGAACAGTGAACATTGTCTCACTTGATGAAACAGTGAACATTGTTTCACTTGATGTAACAGTGAACATTGTCTCATTTTATGTAACAGTGAACATTGTCTCACTTGATGGAACAGTGAACATTGTCGTACTTGATGTAACAGTGAACATTGTCTCACTTGATGTAACAGTGAACATTGTCTCACTTGATGGAACAGTGAACATTGTCTCACTTGATGTAACAGTGAACATTGTCTCACTTGATGGAACAGTGAACATTGTCTTATTTGATGGAACAGTGAACATTGTCTCACTTGATGGAACAGTGAGCATTGTCTCACTTGATTGAACAGTGAACATTGTCTCACTTGATGAAACAGTGAACATTGTTTCACTTGATGTAACAGTGAACATTGTCTCATTTTATGTAACAGTGAACGTTGTCTCACTTGATGGAATAGTGAACATTGTCGTACTTGATGTAACAGTGAACATTGTCTCACTTGATGGAACAGTGAGCATTGTCTCACTTGATGGGGCAGTCAACATTGTCTCACTTGATGAAACAGTGAACATTGTTTCACTTGATGTAACAGTGAATATTGCCTCATTGATGGAACAGTGAACATTGTCTTATTTGATGGAACAGTGAACATTGTCTCACTTGATGTAACAGTGAACATTGTCTCACTTGATGCAGTACTGTGGAACAGTGACATTGCTCATGATGACAGTGAACATTGTCTCCTTGTAAAGGAATTGTCTCTGAGAACGGACATTTCCTTGTGGGGCAGTGAAAGTCACTGGAAACAAACTTTTAATATAAAATGAACATTGTTTCACTTATGTAACATAACATTGTTCGTGATGGCAGTGAACATTGTCTCACTTGATGAACAGTGAACATTGTCTCACTGAGGGCAGTGAACATTGTCTCATTATGAACAGTGAACATTGTCCATTGATGAACAGTGAACATTGTTTCACTTGATGTAACAGTGAACATTGTCTCATTTTATGTAACAGTGAACATTGTCTCACTTGATGGAACTGTGAACATTGTCGTACTTGATGTAACAGTGAACATTGTCTCACTTGATGTAACAGTGAACATTGTCTCACTTGATGGAACAGTGAACATTGTCTCACTTGATGGGGCAGTGAACATTGTCTCACTTGATGGAACAGTGAACATTGTTTCACTTGATGTAACAGTGAACATTGTCTCATTTTATGTAACAGTGAACATTGTCTCACTTGATGGAACTGTGAACATTGTCGTACTTGATGTAACAGTGAACATTGTCTCACTTGATGTAACAGTGAACATTGTCTCACTTGATGGAACAGTGAACATTGTCTCACGTGATGGGGCAGTGAACATTGTCTCACTTGATGGAACAGTGAGCATTGTCTCACGTGATGGGGCAGTGAACATTGTCTCACTTGATGGAACAGTGAACATTGTCCCAATTGATGAAACAGTGAACATTGTTTCACTTGATGTAACAGTGAACATTGTCTCATTTTATGTAACAGTGAACATTGTCTCACTTAATGGAACAGTGAACATTGTCGTACTTGATGTAACAGTGAACATTGTCGTACTTGATGTAACAGTGAACATTGTCTCACTTGATGTAACAGTGAACATTGTCGTACTTGATGTAACAGTGAACATTGTCTCATTTTATGTAACAGTGAACATTGTCTCACTTGATGGAACAGTGAACATTGTCGTACTTGATGTAACAGTGAACATTGCCTCACTTGATGTAACAGTGAACATTGTCTCATTTGATGGAACAGTGAACAATGTCTCACTTGATGGAACAGTGAGCATTGTCTCACTTGATGGGGCAGTGAACATTGTCTTACTTGATGGAACAGTGAACATTGTCTCACTTGATGTAACAGTGAACATTGTCTCACTTGATGGAACAGTGAGCATTGTCTCACTTGATGGGGCAGTCAACATTGTCTCACTTGATGGAACAGTGAACATTGTCTCACTTGATGAAACAGTGAACATTGTTTCACTTGATGTAACAGTGAACATTGTCTCATTTTATGTAACAGTGAACATTGTCTCACTTGATGGAACAGTGAACATTGTCTTATTTGATGGAACAGTGAACATTGTCTCACTTGATGGAACAGTGAGCATTGTCTCACTTGATTGAACAGTGAACATTGTCTCACTTGATGAAAAGTGAACATTGTTTCACTTGATGTAACAGTGAACATTGTCTCATTTTATGTAACAGTGAACATTGTCTCACTTGATGGAACAGTGAACATTGTCGTACTTGATGTAACAGTGAACATTGTCTCACTTGATGTAACAGTGAACATTGTCTCACTTGATGTAACAGTGAACATTGTCGTACTTGATGTAACAGTGAACATTGTCTCATTTTATGTAACAGTGAACATTGTCTCACTTGATGGAACAGTGAACATTGTCGTACTTGATGTAACAGTGAACATTGCCTCACTTGATGTAACAGTGAACATTGTCTCATTTGATGGAACAGTGAACATTGTCTCACTTGATGGAACAGTGAGCATTGTCTCACTTGATGGGGCAGTGAACATTGTCTTACTTGATGGAACAGTGAGCATTGTCTCACTTGATGTAACAGTGAACATTGTCTCATTTGATGGAACAGTGAACATTGTCTCACTTGATGGAACAGTGAACATTGTCTCACTTGATGGAACAGTGAACATTGTCTCACTTGATGTAACAGTGAGCATTGTCTCACTTGATGGAACAGTGAGCATTGTCTCACTTGATGGGGCAGTCAACATTGTCTCACTTGATGGAACAGTGAACATTGTCTCATGGAACAGTGAACATTGTTTCACTTGATGTAACAGTGAACATTGTCTCATTTTATGTAACAGTGAACATTGTCTCACTTGATGGAACAGTGAACATTGTCGTACTTGATGTAACAGTGAACATTGTCTCACTTGATGTAACAGTGAACATTGTCTACTTGATGTAACAGTGAACATTGTCTCACTTGATGTAACAGTGAACATTGTCTCACTTGATGGAACAGTGAACATTGTCTTATTTGATGGAACAGTGAACATTGTCTCACTTGATGGAACAGTGAGCATTGTCTCACTTGATTGAACAGTGAACATTGTCTCACTTGATGAAACAGTGAACATTGTTTCACTTGATGTAACAGTGAACATTGTCTCATTTTATGTAACAGTGAACGTTGTCTCACTTGATGGAATAGTGAACATTGTCGTACTTGATGTAACAGTGAACATTGTCTCACTTGATGGAACAGTGAGCATTGTCTCACTTGATGGGGCAGTCAACATTGTCTCACTTGATGAAACAGTGAACATTGTTTCACTTGATGTAACAGTGAATATTGCCTCAATTGATGGAACAGTGAACATTGTCTTATTTGATGGAACAGTGAACATTGTCTCACTTGATGTAACAGTGAACATTGTCTCACTTGATGGGGCAGCGAACATTGTCTCACTTGATGGAACAGTGAGCATTGCTCACTTGATGGGGCAGTGAACATTGTCTTACTTGATGGAACAAAAAAAAAAAAAAAAAAAAAAAAAAAAAAAAAAAAAAAAAAAAAAAAAAAAAAAAAAAAAAAAAAAAAAAAAAAAACAGTAACATTGTTCACTTGATGGCAGTAACATTGTCTATTGATGAACAGTGAACATTGTTCACTTGATGAAAGTGAACATTGTCCACTTGAGGGGCAGGAACATTGTTCACTTGATGCAGTACATTGTCTCACTTGAGGGGCAGTGAACATTGTTTACTTGATGGAACAGTGAACTTGTCCACTTGATGAACAGTGAACATTGTTCACTGAGGGGCAGTAACATTGTCTCACTTGATGAACAGTGACATTGTTCACTTGATGGCAGTGAACATTGTCCACTTGATGAAACAGTGAACATTGTTCACTTGAGGGGCAGTCAATTGTCTCACTTGATGAAACAGTGAACATTGTTCACTTGATGGAACAGTGAACATTGTCTCACTTGATGAACAGTGAACATGTCTACTTGATTAACAGTGAACATTGTCTCACTTGATGAACAGTACATTGTCTCACTTGAGGGGCAGTGAACATTGTCTATTGATGAACAGTGAACATTGTCTCATTGATGAACAGTGAACATTGTTCACTTATGCAGGAACATTGTCTCACTGAGGGGCAGTGACATTGTCTCACTTGATGGCAGTGACATTGTCTACTGAGGGGCAGTGAACTTGTCCACTTGATGAACAGTGAACATTGTCCATTGATGCAGTAACATTGTTCACTTGATGAACAGTGAACATTTTCATTTATGAACAGTGAACATTGTCCACTTGATGAACGTGAACATTGTTACTTGATGCAGTAACATTGTCTCACTTGATGAACAGTGAACATTGTTCACTTGATGGAACAGTGAACATTGTCTCACTTGAGGGGCAGTGAACATTGTCTCACTTGATAACAGTGAACATTGTTCACTTGATGAACAGTGACATTGTCTCATTTATGCAGTGAACATTGTCTACTGAGGGAACGAACATTGTCTACTTGATGAACAGTGACATTGTCTCACTTGATGTAACAGTGAACATTGTCTCACTTGATGGAACAGTGAACATTGTCTCACTTGAGGGGCAGTGAACATTGTCTCACTTGATGGAACAGTAAACATTGTCTCACTGAGGGGCAGTGAACATTGTCTCACTTGATGGAACAGTGAACATTGTCCAATTGATGAAACAGTGAACATTGTTTCACTTGATGTAACAGTGAACATTGTCTTTTTTTATGAACAGTGAACATTGTCTCACTTAATGGAACAGTGAACATTGTCTACTTGATGTAACAGTGAACATTGTCTACTTGATGTAACAGTGAACATTGTCTCACTTGATGAACAGTGAACATTGTCTACTTGATGAACAGTGAACATTGTCTTTTTTTATGTAACAGTGAACATTGTTCATTGATGGAACAGTGAACATTGTCGTACTTGATGAACAGTGAACATTGCTCACTTGATGTAACAGTGAACATTGTTCATTTGATGGAACAGTGAAAAATTGTCTCACTTGATGGAACAGTAAACATTGTCTCACTTGATGGGGCAGTGAACATTGTTTTACTTGATGGAACAGTGAACATTGTCTCACTTGATGTAACAGTGAACATTGTCTCACTTGATGGAACAGTAAACATTGTCTCACTTGAGGGGCAGTAACATTGTCTCACTTGATGGACAGTGAACATTGTCTCACTTGATGAAAAGTGAACATTTTTCACTTGATGAACAGTGAACATTGTCTATTTTATGTAACAGTGAACATTGTCTCACTTGATGGAACAGTGAACATTGTCTCACTTGATGTAACAGTGAACATTGTCTCACTTGATGTAACAGTGAACATTGTCTCACTTGATGGAACAGTGAACATTGTCTCACTTGATGTAACAGTGAACATTGTCTCACTTGATGGAACAGTGAACATTGTCTTATTTGATGGAACAGTGAACATTGTCTCACTTGATGGAACAGTAAAGCATTGTCTCACTTGATTGAACAGTGAACATTGTCTCACTTGATGAAACAGTGAACATTGTTTCACTTGAGGGTAACAGTGAACATTGTCTCATTTTATGTAACAGTGAACATTGTCTCACTTGATGGAACAGTGAACATTGTCTTACTTGATGGAACAGTGAACATTGTCTCACTTGATGTAACAGTGAACATTGTCTCACTTGATGGGGCAGTCAACATTGTCTCACTTGATGAAACAGTGAACATTGTTTCACTTGATGGAACAGTGAACATTGTCTCACTTGATGTAACAGTGAACATTGTCGTACTTGATGTAACAGTGAACATTGTCTCACTTGATGTAACAGTGAACATTGTCTCACTTGATGGAACAGTGAACATTGTCTTATTTGATGGAACAGTGAACATTGTCTCACTTGATGGAACAGTGAGCATTGTCTCACTTGATGGGGCAGTTAACATTGTCTCACTTGATGGAACAGTGAGCATTGTCTCACTTGATGGGGCAGTCAACATTGTCTCACTTGATTGAACAGTGAACATCGTCTCACTTGATGAAACAGTGAACATTGTTTCACTTGATGTAACAGTGAACATTGTTTCATTTTATGTAACAGTGAACATTGTCTCACTTGATGGAACAGTGAACATTCTCGTACTTGATGTAACAGTGAACATTCTCGTACTTGATGTAACAGTGAACATTGTCTCACTTGATGGAACAGTGAACATTGTCTTATTTGATGGAACAGTGAACATTGTCTCACTTGATGTAACAGTGAACATTGTCTCACTTGATGGGGCAGCGAACATTGTCTCACTTGATGGAACAGTGAGCATTGTCTCACTTGATGGGGCAGTGAACATTGTCTTACTTGATGGAACAGTGAACATTGTCGCACTTGATGTAACAGTGAATATTGTCTCACTTGATGTAACAGTGAACATTGTCTCACTTGATGGAACAGTGAACAGTGTCTTATTTGATGGAACAGTGAACATTGTCTTATTTGATGGAACAGTGAACATTGTCTCACTTGATGGAACGGTGAACATTGTCTCACTTGATGGAACAGTGAACATTGTCTCACTTGATGAGGCAGTGAACATTGTCTCACTTGATGGGGCAGTGAACAATGTGTTACTTGATGGAACAGTGAACATTGTCTCACTTGATGGAACAGTGAATAATTGTCTCACTTGATGGGGCAGTGAACATTGTCTCACTTGATGGGGCAGTGAACATTGTCTCACTTGATGGAACAGTGAACATTGTCTCACTTGCTAGAACAGTGAACATTGTCTCACTTGATGGAACAGTGAACATTGTATCACTTGATAGAACAGTGAACATTGTCTCACTTGATAGAACAGTGAACATTGTCTCACTTGATGTAACAGTGAACATTGTCTCACTTGCTAGAACAGTTAAAATTGTCTCACTTGATAGAACAGTGAACATTGTATCACTTGATAGAACAGTGAACATTGTCTCACTTGATGGGGCAGTGAATGTTATCACTGGACATAGGTTGGAGAGATAATAATAACATATAATAATAAATGAAACTTTATTTTAACACCATCAAATCTAGGATGGCTGTCGCATTCTCGGGTGTGTACAAGCATGCAAATGGAAACAGCTAAACATTGATGATAAATCTGCGTATACTGATTAAATGATAGTAATAATAATATAAAATAGTGATACGCTGTGATAAAAACCGTATAGAATATGCCATGTATAAATTAAGTCATATATGTTTTTACAGATTAAATTATATTCTTCTAAATTATTATTATACATAAAAAAAATTGAAATTAGAAACAAAGCCCTAATACCAACACTACTGCAGTGATAGTAATAAATATGATTATATGTATGTATATATATACATATATATATATATATATATATATATATATATATATGTATTATATATATATATTATATATATATATAATTCAGGGGTAATGTTGTTTTACTATACAGTTGCATAAGAGTACCCAATTAGGTATTTATATTTGTGCTATCGATTCTGGTAACAAACCTAAGACCCCCTCAAGTATCATATGGTCCGTGTTTGTAATATTGGTTGAGTTACAACTAAGAACTGATGAAAATATGCAACCATTGCATCACGCAACACACACAAAAGGTAACATATTAAAAATACATGATTTATTTCCAGAATTAATATAAAAGTCAGAACAGTACACACTATAGACTAAAATGTAAAGAATATAATGACTGACCCAAGGATTACATATTATCCCAAAGTACAGTTCAATTGAGCAAGTAATCAATAGTAACATTCACTATTCTGTGTAGACATGCAATTGAATGTTCTAATAATTATTCTGAAATAATCCTTGTCACTGACGATATATATGTATATTTTATTGATATATATATATATATATAGTACCTTCTAATAAATGGTATACTTATACATACATATATATATATATATATATATATATATATATATATATATATATATATATATATATATATATATAGCCTTAGACAATAAAATTACGAAATCTGTAAAAAAAGTCATCGAACATATATAAACACAGAATGACATCGACAACTTTATTCAAACACACATGACCTGGCTGGTTCCAGATACGACCAGTCCAGGATTCGTCTAAACGCATATTGCGCATGCGCAATGGCCTCTTTTATATGCTCTGACGCACTCTGACATACGTCACGCCCGGGCCGAGATTCGCCTAAACGCAGGTTGCGCATGCGCGTGTAAACGTCAGCGCCCGTTATGATCCAAGCTTATGGGGTCAGAGCGCAGTTACACTTCCTGGTCTAACCATGTAGTACGTTAATAATTGTGTCATTTGAGATTTTTATAAATTCTTGTCAGATGTGTATCGATTGAAAAATGGAAAGATTACAAAGTGAAAGGCACATAATACATATGACGTTGTATAGTATGACACAAACTCAGGGTCGTGAAAATAATGGTAGTTAATTTAATGCACGGTAAATGTACACATTTTCATAAATGTTTATATGTACCGTGCATTAAATTAACTGCTACACTTTTACATTAAAAGAGAAAGTGTAAACAACAACATTTTAATAGTGTAAGTAAGTCTCGTCTGCCACCAAATCGTGTTTATGTCAGTTTGCCATTTCCATTCACGATCTAGCCCCCAACGACTCAAACGAGCTGTGTATACTTTCGCATACGGGCGGAACTGCCACTGCGTAAACGACCGTTGTAAGTGTTATAGGTTTCCATCCAACAAAACACTCATCTAGTAGGTGGGAAATAGTATGCAGACTATTTTCGAATTGTTTGCATAATAAGCAAACAATTCGAAAATAGTACTTCTAAATTACTGCAATATTATTACACTCAGTTTGAATTTCTATAGGCTTATTGACGACGGGGTGGGAACCAGTTGTGAATGGTCTCGTTAAGTGTCGCTCAAAACGAACCAGAAATGAGAATCACTTTCGTGCGCTATAACACCAGTATAAACAACAAATAAACGTGAAGGTGAATTAAAATAAAACACGACATGTGAACGTTACAGTTATCGATCACATAATGTATATATATATATATATATATATATATATATATATATATATATATATATATATATACATTTAGGTCCCACACACTCTCAAGTGGAGTGAGACTTAATTAATATGTATGAGTAACTATCTGATTTAAGCTACATTCAGGACACAAGTTAATTTCCTACACTACGTCGAATGCACAGTTGATTTCATTACTGCTGTATTTAATAACGAGTGTCGGAGGTAGTGTGTCATACTGTGGTTAGTATTGTACTGTAGTTACTGGATTATGAATCATGAAGTAAATAATACTGAAGTGAGGCATGTTCAACTTCATGCGTCGACAGCTCGCTCCAAACAGCGGCAGACGAAGTGGCACAATGGACTACCACTATAAAAATGGCACCGAACTACAATAAGGTGAAGGAAATGTGCATACGCTTCAGGAAAACAACGCCAGACATACCGCCGATAACGATCAACAACAGACAAATTGAACAAGTGAACTGCACTCGCCTACTAGATGTCAACATTTCACATGATCTTATGTGGCAATCCACATCGATGAAACCACCGCGAAATCTTCACAACGCATGTATTTCATTATCCTGCTCAATCGAGCAGGAGTAGACCCCATCATCTCGTCAAGATAATATGAGGATATATACTACAAACATCCGCTACCTCGTCGAGTGTGGCATACGAGCCTAACATACAACAAACAGCTGGATAACATACAGAAATGGTCACGCGCATTATATTTCGTTGAATGTCTTATAACGACGCCATAGCCATTGCAAGATTACCAACGCTGGCAGATCGCTTGGCAGAACGAGCATTCAGCAACCTAATCACAAGATGCACCATCTCCTGCCTCCATCAATACACCAAATTATGCAATCCGTAGTGCACGTGTTTACAGTATTCCTCGCTTTAGGACCGAACGTTACAAAAACTCTTTTGTGTCATACGGTGATACGGACTGTACATTTGGCAGTAACTGGACATTCCATTTCACATACGAGTATTACATGCTACGAACTGAATCGTTTTAGCTATTTATTCACTTTCATACATAATTGTATTAATATACATTAATGAATTATTTTATCAGTCGTAATATTCATATTGTACTGTTCAGTCGCTATGGCGAATAAATGGCACTGAACTACACGCACACGCATGCACGCAAACACGCACGCACGCACGCACACGCACACGCACACACACAAACCTATATGTAGCGATTGAAACAGCATGCTGAAGCAATCACTAGCGATAATACGGCTGCACAGTGATAAGTTATGATAATAAGTGTCGCTACATCTTTAGTACCTTTTTGCACAGTCAACCAAGCTACATATTACTTTTCACCATGACATTATGGTGGCTCCTGTGACATCGACTTTATTGTCTTAATAGGAGCTACCGACCCCACTTTGTTGCTGTTATAGTATAGAGTACAACAATAATCACTATAAGTACATTCGTTTGTATGCATTGTTTGTCTTTTGTATAGGCTAGTACGTGACCATGAAATACTATGTGTATGCTTGTATAAATGTACTTATGAAATTGATGTACTTACAACATATCTTGGGGTCAATAAATATTATGGTTATGGTTACTTATGGCTTCGTTATAGTACTTAATATCTGTGTTTCAGCGCCCTCTATCAACCAATCCCAACACTACGTCAACGACTCCTACCGGGACAACCTTCTTAACGTGATGAACACACAGCGACAGAACGATCAGTTCACCGATGTGACGTTGGTGTCTGGAGACTGTCGCGCCAAGTGTCACCGCAGCGTGCTGGCAGCAGCTAGTCCGTACTTTCAGACCATGTTCTTGTCCGATCTTCCGGAGAGTAAGTCGGCCACCGTCACGTTGAAGATCAATCCAGCGGCCCTGGAGCTCACCGTGGACTACATGTACACTGCCGAGATTACAGCCACCGCCGATAACGTGCAGAGCCTGGTCGAAGCGTGCGGTATCTTGCTGCTGAACGATCTCAAGTCGATCTGCGACCAATTTACATTGCCGCAGCTCGAGATAGCTAACTGTATCGGAATGTTCAGAAACGCGTCGTTGTATGGACTCCAACGAATACAGGAAGCCGCCAGGCGATTAATGACCGCAGACTTCGTGTCCGTCGTGTCCACTAACGGTTTCATGGAGTTGTCCAGTGAAGAACTCGTCCAGTACATCAGCGACGACGACGTCAGTGTCGACTCTGAGGACGCCGTGCTTGAGTCCGTCTTGAAATGGGTCAGACACGACCCCGACGAGAGAAAGACGGCATTGGTGACGATACTGGAAAGTGTCCGTCTGCAGTTCTGCACTGGCATCTACCTGAATAAAGTGCTCGACAGTTGCGATGTCCTTACACCGGAGACACGGTCGTACCTTAAGGTGGCATTGAAGCTGCACGTGGCTCCCACATCCGCACTCAGCGGCACTTGTAACTCGCCCACGACGGCGCGCTTCAGCTACCGCATGAAGCGACGCGTCCTCGTCGTTGGTGGAACCGAAATGGCAACACCCGTGATACGTGATAACACAGAGATCAGATTCTGGCACGAAGGCCGCAGGTCGTGGGAGGTGCTGACCCACCTGAAACAGTCGTACTCTGGCTTCGGTGTATGTATGTTGGACAACGGCCTGTTGCTGACCGGAGGACGGCATGGAGGTCTGCCCGCGAAATGTTGCTGGAAGTTTGACATGCAACACAACACATGGACGGAACTGCCACCGCTTAACGGTGGCCGCACGGACCACAGTTGTGTCGTAGTCGGCAGTGTCGCTTTCGTTGTGGGCGGCCGTTACTCAAGCGGCAGTTACTGTGTTGAGAGTCTTGACCACAACCAACGTCAATGGTCACCAGTGCCCAATCAGATGCCGGAATCTGTATACACACCTCTGGTTGTCGGCTGCGAGAAAGGGTTCTATGTGTTTGACAACAGCGAACGTCACCCCAGCACCCAGTTCTTCACAATCGCGGGTGAATGGCAGGTACTGGCCGACATTCCTAACAATACCAAGTGCAACGGTGCCACCGGCGTCATGCTCAACGGTTATGTGTACTTGTTGGGTGGGATGACAAATATGTGCATGCGCTACGAACCGACGACAGACTGTTGGACGAAACTGGGAGTGCCTACAGCAGTCATGATTGGTTCAGCAGTTGTGTGGCACGGCAGAGTGCTACTGGTAGGTGGAAATGGATACTCTTCCGACATCCGACAGTATGACCCGGTGACAGATCACTGGTCGTTGTGGGAAATGCAGCTGTGGAAAACATTGTCAGGCGCCAGCGTATTTAGTGTCGACATCTAATGGACCATCGTCGGCGAGGAACGTGGATAGGACGACAGGCAAATTGTTTCTGGAACTGCCGTTTGGAGTTGGCGGAAAGTGGGTTGACTACTGAAGTTGTTCCTTCCTGTAGTACGTCATAAATGTCGTGAAACTGAACATGGGAGGATATTACATTAATGCAAGATTTCTCTCAGATGCATGGTCAAGATGTCGTGTGAACGCCAATATATAAGGGCCTATCTTAGCTTTCAACATGTTTGCATTAGGGGCTTGTTGCAAACATTATCGATGTGTGCTGCTAGTAACGCAACTGGCGTCTTATGGTTAGAACGGGTGCCCAGATAGCATGCACACGTTACATTAACGTTTGCATTTGGTTAGAACCGTTTGATTTTGGTTACCGTTAAATTTCTAACGTTCCCGAAACGTTAGTTTTCGGTTGTTTTTGTTTGGTTAGAAAGTAAACGTAGATCTACGTTAAATAAACGAGCAAAATAACGCAAAAAAACGTTCACATGTAAACGTTAAACCAACGTTTCTGCTAACGTTAATTGAACGTTAGATTAACGTTACGATGCTATCTGGGTGATGTACTGATGAACAGTGTGTTCACGTTTTGTTATGACATGCTTCGTTTGGCTAACTATTGCCTTGCACTGCACGGAATAGGCTTTCAGTGGACAACTACAGTTGATAGGAGGCACCTTGATGTATTTAGACATATTTAAGTGTTACATTCAACACTACAGTGGTGAATGCCTTCATAACGTTATATATGTATTATATAATATATTAATTAATTATAATAATTTCCTTAGCAAGGACATCCTTGGATAGCGAATGTTGCGTGCACGTGTTTAATGAAAAGGGACGGGTATTTGCGCTTGTCTCACGGATGTTCCAATAGCGACTGGCGAAGTCAATAAATACTTGGACCCAGCACACTGCGGCACGTCGCCCGGGGACTGAGCCAGGGCTAGAGTTGCATAACAAACAGTCCTGGCTTGCGAGGATTAGTAAAGATTGGGTCCTGATGTACCGATTTTAAACATGACTGCTTTGAACTACCAAAAAACATTCAAGTCACAAAGAATTCCAACTGCATTCGTTTTAGGAATTATAATTTATTTGTTTATCCCTTAATGTTGATTTAATTTTAGCATTACGGTGTTGTGAACGTTCTCGTGTTTTGTTCATTTGCCGATCAAACCACCATCGGTCGGGTGTGTGCGCGCGACGTTGTGTGTATGGATACAAATGTGCATACTAATTATATTCAGACTAACTACATACATACGTAACTGTTTACAAGATATCGTTTTTTAAATTTATCATGCGGTGTTTATCGTTTACTCGATTGATCGATCTGGAAAGTAAAAAATATTTGAAACCAAATTATGCTATGAATCAGTTGATCGTCCTATTACATGACGAGATCTAGAAGACTAACGTCTACATGTAACAGGCAGACTACGTCTACATGTAACAGGCATACTACGTCTACATGTAACAGGCAGACTACATTTTCTCATCGGTTCTTCGCGATTTCTTTAGATGAACACGTTATTGTGTAATAGCTGCTTATTATATTCACAGGATGAGTATATATTGAATAATGGTATGTAGACTTGCTTGCTGTCCCATGTAAACGTACGCTTGTAAACGCACTCATTCGCGATTCCTTGAGAGGAATATGTTATTGTGAAATAAAGGTTGATTATTTTCACATGGCAATTATGTATTGACTAATAGTAGATTTGCTTGTTGTGCAATGTCCCATTCTTGAACTCGGCAGGCGGCTGGTGGTCAGAAGTTGTCCATCTGTCACTGGGATTTTCTGTTCGTCACGAATTTCATCGTTACCGTTGTCTGGTCTGCGCATGTCTCGTATTTGAACTGTGAACACAAACATTCAAACGATCGTCAGTGAGGGGTATTACTGACACCGTTTGCTGTAAACTAGCAGTGAACGTTTGTTTATTTGCTTCTGGAGATATAACACAAAATAAATTACTAATTCCATGTGCCCCCTGACCCACATGTGAAGTGATGGATCAATAAATGAACCATAACTTTGTTATTCACGTTAAGCCATTGGGGCCCTACAGTAATAAAAAAAACAGTTGGACAAAGAAGAAGGCGGCGTTCTACGGC
>JAODUO010001399.1:77500-90000 GCA_025642075.2 Ridgeia piscesae | reverse complement strand
TGATACATACTGTACGTGTTACCGACTTCCTGGTTAACTACGTACAAGCACATTTGAGTGGATTCCTTCGCATTGGCACTCATACTCGAGTGTACGTTAAGTGAACTTGCAATGTTAGTCACACAACTGCCGCGGTAAGTCTACCTTTGTTCAAGAGGCTCATGTTATTGTTGCTGATAAGAGCTATAGCCTATGTCACAACGCTATTTTTGCCACACATCAGATGCGGCATTATTCAGCAGAGGTTGGCTGGATTACATATTCATAAACGTGTGTTGCTGTACATGTCCTGAAATATAGTTTATGCCCTGTTCGCACATGGTCGGAGTTTGTATTAGACAGAAAAGAATACACGTTTCCTGTTTGTTATTTGCGGCGCTATTCACATAAGAAGACAGTGCATACTTCGAATATATTTATACTGCAGTTAAAACAGCAAAATATAGAAGTATAGTGTTCCACAATATGATGATGTTTTGATTGTCATGACAATCAAAACAAAATCGATGTAGTGGTTTTTAAGTTACGATTTCATGCATGAAGTTACGTTGAACAGTGGTTCGCAACATCCGCGCCGGAACAAGGTTACTACTGGGGGACTGAGTCTGAGCTCAACCACTACTCCGTGTCTGTTGTGGCGCTGGCTAGGAGCAAGACGCCAAAAGACGGAGTGGGGCACCTTTCAATATTTTCTTTTTGCCGCAACCTCACATTTTCAGCATAATTCCAGCCCTAGTGCCGCACCGTCTCGATTGTTCGCAATCCGCTATTTACACTTCATTTGAGTCGTCGTTTAATCCTGTATATATTCACTTCCGTATAGGTGAAAAGGCTTACCGAAAACGTATACTTAAACAAATATACACCAGCTCCACTATAGTTATATAACACATACGTGTAGGTAGACGTGACGAAGACACCCGTGGTCTATCAAACCTGGTGAACACGTTCTTATTCGTTCTGTGTGCACATCTAATTGGCCGACCTCTGTCAGCAGCTACGTGTGACGTGTGACCATTTGTCCCGTATAATTCGCGTGGATATCGTTGTTTTCGCTGTGTAGCAGCGCTTGTTAATATCTTAAAACTGGTGCGTATATTATATGTGCGAGCAGGTCTTTGTTATAACATTATCGTTTGTGCTAAGTTGTCGTTATATGAACTGGTAGTGACTCATACGTACGATTGGTAAGCTTGCACATCGTGTTTCGACTTAAGTTATGGTTGATACGTTGCTTAATTGTGTAACTAAATAAGACAAACATGTTGTTGATGTTATTGTTATTGTTGTTTTGTAGTAGTAGTAGTAGTAGTAGTAGTAGTAGTAGTAGTAGTAGTAGTAGTAGTAGTAGTAGTAGTAGTAGTAGTAGTAGTTGTTGTAGTAGTAGTAGTAGTAGTAGTAGTAGTAGTAGTAGTAGTAGTAGTAGTGTTGTTGTTGTTGTAGTAGTAGTGGTAGTAGTAGTAGTAGTAGTTGTTGTTGTTGTAGTAGTAGTAGTGGTAGTAGTAGTAGTAGTAGTAGTTGTTGTTGTTGTATTAGTAGTGGTAGTGGTAGTAGTAGTAGTAGTAGTAGTAACAGCAGCAGCAGCAGCAGCAGCAGTAGTGGTAGTAATTATTATTATTACTAGAATTTCTAGAGCGCCGTAACAACGGAACCAGCCTGTTCATAGGCGCATACCCACACGAAAATAAAACGTACTTGAAATCATACAAATGCATGAAAGGTAATGTAATGAACAGTAATTCACATACATTTCACATTTGTTTAATATTATTATTAGTAGTAGTAGCATGAGTAGTTTGTATCACATATTAATTTGTTTTTCAGAATTTTCACCGAAATTAAGATGAAGCGTATTGTACGTATGGTATGTATTGTAATTCGTTTATTAAACCTCCGTTACCGACGAATGTACGCACAAATGTATGGCTCGTTTCTTCATCAGCCCGCTTGACATATTAGTGTCCATTTGTTACATAAGACGGCAAATGGTGTTACATTAGTATATATTGGCTAAAACAACGTTACTTACAGAGAAGTATATCTTAAAATAAATAGACTTGTTCTTGGTACAAGTGAACTCTTGATCGGTCATTTAAACTTTTGTTTCTACCTGTCCGCCAGACGAGTAATAATTTAATAATTATATATATATATATATATATATATATATATATATATATATATATATAATAACTTTATTTTGACACCATCAAACCCGGGACGTGTCCCGTTCACGGGTGTGTACATACATGTAAATTATATATATATATATATATATATATATATATATATATATATATATATATATATATATATATATATATATATATATTCTGAAGAGATTTAATTCAACGAGCTCGCATCAATTTCAAATGTAGCAACAAACTCGTATAATCGTAGCCGAGGTACGAGGAATGTCGTCTAGAAAAGGCCACTAGGCACTCCATACAAAACATGTAGGTATGTACCTATTAACAGTGTTGTATATTCTGATATACACAGCCAGTTGGTGGAACAGGCATAGATGGTCTAAAGAAACGCACACAAACATGTAAGTACTTGACAGCGCCTAGGAGGAGATACATTTAAACTACTCTAAAGTAGTAAGCAACTTGTTTTATCGATATGTTCCTCTGCGACAGGTTCTCGCTGTCGTTCTTCTGGCCGCCTTCTGTTCTTGTTCTGTTGGTAAAGACGGTGACGTGGAGAAAGACGCGAAAATGTCGCGGGTGAAGACGTGTATCATGCAGTGGGAGGATTGTAGGGCGGACTGCTTCAGGTACGCCCTTTTCAAGAACTGGATCAACTGTGCAAGCGACTGTGAGAATGTCATGTGGGCGTGTCGTCAACATGGCTCTGACGGTCAACCATGAAGACACGACAGTCGGCTGGTACAGGGAATCACATGCTCATTTAACGAGCCTGACTGAGATATTAATGGAAATACATGGGTATTATAATGTGTTATTAACTCGTCGTACTCTTATTGGGTTCGGGTTGCACTGGGAGTAACCACATTGGCACAAGACCCCAGGTAGACGTCGATACGTATTATGATTGTCGTATGACATTAAAGAACCTTTCTGGCGACAGACGTTGCTTGCAGCAAATGTTAACATGTGATTATTCCAGTGTCACTATAGACGTACCTACAGTGAGACCCTGGCTGTCGATGCTACAACCGAACTAAGATGATGTCAACATGCGGCTTGGACATGGTTCTTACTTATATCACTGCTTCTGTTATTGAGAGGCAACTGTTGCTGAAACATCATGTCAACGAAACAGGTTGCTAGAAACTACGTTGCTTAGAGTCAGCGTGATTGGCGAATAACAACAATACACACTGCAGTTTTCCGTGCTGAGCTTTGATTTAAAAGCCGCATGTGTTTTAATAATAAACACACATACACGAAATGCGTATGTGTAGAAATCGTGACTGTGTGAGATGGCAAATATGTTGCCAAATACTTGCCCATTTTCATAATCACTCAGATTCAGTATGGCGTAACATGATACGGCACTAATAATGACATTACGCAAGGTTGAACGGACGGTCATGTTCGGCACATTGTTTATTGAGACGCCCATGTGTATAATACGTTCTCTCTAACTTCACGTCAACATCTGGTGAGTTTTGGTCAAGGAAGACTATTGGTACTTTAGGTGGGGCAATGCGTTTTTCTTGGCTGGTTGCAAGTACGTCTGCACATTGAACTGTGACGATATGGGTCGAATGAAATAACGGATGTTTCGAAAGGCAGAAATATTGGGAATAGATCGTTCTAAACATTATGGAATTTATTTGAAAATGGAACGTTGTTACGGTGGCGCATAAAAGTTATCTAAGTTTAGTTTCTATATTGAAATGTTGTTGTGCAAATATTGCTGGAGAAACGCTCAGATCAAACCCCCAAAGACGTCACGCGTTGTGTCACAGTTGTCCTCGGAGTTGTTCGTCGTTGCTCACGTGACATCGTCAGCAGTCTTCCATCTCACACCACCATTCCATTCCGGCACAGAAACGAAAGCACACAGGAAACAGAAGCAAGTCAGAATTGTCGCACTCCTCGTAACACCTTTGTGTGAACACCTACATGGATAAACCAATAACAAAAAGTTATTGTTTCCATCAAGTTAGTTTACATCATGATAGAACACATAGAGAACAACATTTTCAGGGCTTCTATTTGAATTGCTATCAGCGCTCAAGAAATCTAAGGCAGTAAATCGGAGTCTGGTCTGTAAAACTATGGACTGTTCCAAATATATAGAGAGTGTAGGTGGAGATAAGATGTTGATACTGCCACAAACTCTTGACATGTTGGCTCGCAACCAGCTAGCGCACAAGAGTACATAACGTGAATAGCCGCTATTACATATTATGATTCTTGCAATGTTGCAACGTGCATTATTGAATGTGCACAAGGTTATTTATATGTGTGGACTTTGAATCTGGAACGCAACACTTGCCTGACATTTGTCACATTTCGATGTCGCTGTGCCTTCGACCTCGTTGGCCGCCATGACATGTTCAAAGGTCAACACCACCAGCAGCGCCAGCACCGTCGCAATTAGACACTGTGAATAAAACACATGCACGACGTCCACCACAACCTCTGATATGTGGAACATACTATTATTATACAAAATACGAGTCGTTTTAAAGAAACAGTTATCCCGTTATTCAACAAATGGGTAGAAAATAAAAAAGCACTTTGTTGCAAATCACCTGTACAAAAGAAATTAAATGTCACGGCCAAAATGATCGATATTTAAGAAACCCTAAGCACTATGAGTTTTTAATAATGCTGTCAATTCATATTTGCATTCGTTAGCATGTTATTACATATAACAGGTATTTCACAAATGGGAAATGCCGACTAATAGGCCAACGTAATGGCATGACGTAGGATCTACTAACACACACACACACACACACACATATATATATATATATATATATATATATATATATATATATATATATATATATATATATATATATATATATATATATCTGCTATAATCGATGTATAATTTATAATTGTTACATAACATGCCAAACATTTAGGAACTGCAATAATAATTATACAGGCTATATATATATATATATATATATATATATATATATATATATATATATATATATATATATATATATATATATACTTATAAATTTACATTAAAGAGTGTTTTGTATATGAATGAAACAAGCTAATACTAACATGTCCTGACCAGTAACATGGCAGTGTTTTACGCTTTGTATTGCCGACAATTACAACACGTCACAAAATAAGTATATTTGATGTTATTGGATGTTATTGCATTTTAAGAGGTGGCAATACTATAACAAGTGTATGTTTTGTTTTTGGTGGACGTAGTATATGAATATTTATTAAATGCTATCTATTAATGTTATTTATGCTTCGCAGAAGGATGGAAGAGTTAATATTTATTTTGAAAACAAAACACATGTAACATATGCAGAATGATCACATTCCGAAATTCATTGTCTTAACAACACGCCGTTAGCGTAATGCAGGAACAAACTATTGAAGTAGGAGTAGCAGATCAGACACATTTCAACGGTGGACTTACATATGACACCTGCAAGTGAGACTAGAGAGGACAGCCCTTCAAACAATTGCTCAAGGCTAAATACAGTAGCTTCCCGAAATACAACAATGTAAAATTATATGTTATAGAAAACCTATGGAGGGGACGATAGACGTGGAGATCACCAACACAAAGAGATGGTCACAAAGCTGGAAAATATAGAACTGCAGCATACGCGTCACCAAAGATAGAACTGCAGCCCAAGCTGCGAAAACAGCGCTTACTTTACGCATGTTTTACAGTGTAGTGTTCGGGTACACCAGTAGTTGCTGATGTGTCATATGCAAAATTGCGTTTGTCGTGTGATGCATGTTTTTGTTTTGACCGTTCATACTTCAGCAAGGTAAAAAAATGCAAGATACAATGAAATAAAATATATTTTTTCCATACATTTTATACAAGCTATACAAATGTAATGAGTTACATTTGGTATATTCCTTGCCCACAGTGTGTTGGCGTACTTACAGTGAGCTTCATCATGTCGCCTGTCTGTCTCGCCGGTGTTTGCTCCTCGTGTGTTGCTGTGATATTGCTGGATACAATATATGGCACGCCACCCAACGTATCAGCAGGCGCAGCTGATAGTATTTACCTTATCCGTAATTAGTGTATTGCACTAAGGCTATATCACTTAAACATTTTGCTGTTTTTCATTCGATCATGCAGCAATGGTATGTATACACTTTCGTGGGCCTTTAAAAAAAGCATGTCTTGAACGTTTGTGTTTACTCACGACCGACGAGTACATAATATGATATATATTTAAAACCATATTGCATATATATATTTGCTGATTGGAAGACACGATCTTATATATTAATTATTGTAGTTAGTAAATATATACAAATAAATGTATGCATGGCATCTTACCAAGCAAACGTCGGTCTTTGCACAGCCACCGATACTGCCTGATGTTGTCGCTCTTTGCCAGTGCACTACATTTCATGCAATATTCAGAGGTTGTTAAGAGAGAAGGGAGAAGGTCTGAGATCGAAAGACGAATATGTTCTAATAAAAAGAGCAGCTATCTGGGAGCAAGCCAGTCATTGTATAAATGACATGTTGCTTTCTTGCAGACATTTCCGATCGAACACCATTTCGACGTCCGTCCGTCCGTCCGTCCGTCCGTCCGTCCGTCCGTCCGTCCGTCCGTCCGTCCGTCCGTCCGTCCGTCCGTCCGTCCGTCCGTCCGTCCGTCCGTCCGTCCGTCCGTCGTCCGTCCGTCCGTCCGTCCGTCCGTCCGTCCGTCCGTCCGTCCGTCCGTCCTGTCCGTCCGTCTCGTCCGTCCGTCCGTCCGTCCGTCCGTCCGTCCGTCCGTCCGTCCGTCCGTCCGTCCGTCCGTCCGTCCGTCCGTCCGTCCGTCCGTCCGTCCGTCCGTCCGTCCGTCCGTCCGTCCGTCCGTCCGTCCGTCCGTCCGTCCGTCCGTCGTCGTCCGTCCGTCCGTCCGTCGTCCGTCGTCCGTCCGTCCGTCCGTCCGTCGTCCGTCCGTCCGTCCGTCCGTCCGTCCGTCCGTCCGTCCGTCCGTCCGTCCGTCCGTCCGTCCGTCCGTCCGTCCGTCCGTCCGTCCGTCCGTCCGTCCGTCCGTCCGTCCGTCGTCGTCCGTCCGTCCGTCCGTCCGTCCGTCCGTCCGTCGTCGTCCGTCCGTCCGTCCGTCCGTCCGTCCGTCCGTCCGTCCGTCCGTCCGTCCGTCCGTCCGTCCGTCCGTCCGTCCGTCGTCGTCTGTCTGTCTGTCTGTCTTTTGTATGTATGTCCATCTGTCCGCCTGTCCGCCTCCGCTGCCCGCCTGCCCGCCTGTCTGCCTGTCCGCCTGTCCGCCTGTCCGCCTCTGTCCGCCTGGCCGCCTGGTCGCCTGTCCTCCTGTCCGTCTGTCTCACATTGGACACAATGTAAACATTGGATTATACGGAATTTCGCCGCGTTAGCAATGTAGCCCTGACATAGTGTGATGGTGTTGTAACTTGAAATGTGTCACTGGAACATATTTAGTTTACAAAAACGTATGTCATGAAATCTTTACAAGTAAAAGGGAACATTTTGGAACTGTGCAATATCTAGACCTTAGTCCTCGGGACTCCTCAAAGCGATTTACGCTTTACAAGTATATATATATATATATATATATATATATATATATATATATATAATTGCTTACGTTTAGCTATATCTGTGTTTATATATATATATATATATATATATATATATGTATGTTGTATGTTGATAAATACTAACAAACTAACATTAAATGTTAACAAAATCTAATTTCATAATATTCACACCAAAAGGGAAAATTTATAATACAGACAATGCTGAAATAATAATGAATGGTAACAAAATAAAACAAGTCAAGTTTACAAAATTTCTAGGAATACACATAGATGAACATTTGAGCTGGACAATCCATATTAATAATTTATCCAAACAAATTGCACGAAATGTAGGAATGCTTAATAAATTTAAATATGTTCTCCCATTGTACACCATGAAGACTTTATACTATTGATTAATATTACCTCATCTGCAATATTGTGTCCTGTTGTGGTCAAATACATACACAATTCATTAAAAAAAATAAAGATACTACAGAAGAGAGCAATAAGGATAATTACGAAATCACAATATATATCACACACAGACCCTTTATTTTCAAAATTAAAACTGTTAAAGTTAAGTGATCTATATAAACATCCATTAGGGATTGTTATGTATAAATCCATTAATGGTCAACTCCCAGATAACTTGACTTCTATGCTTAAGCGAACAGAAAACGTTCATAACCACAATCTTAGAAATTGTAATTGGTATTACATTCAAGACATAAGAACAAACAACAGAAAGTTTACAATAAATTATTCTGGTCCAGTCTTCTGGAATACACTACCTCAACAGCTAAGAAAGCTTAGAACAATAAAACAATTTAAAAGTAAGCTAAAGGAGTTATTATTGATGGGATATGTAACTTAGGCATTTATAAGGATTTTGTACCGTAGTTAATTTATGCATTTATAAGGATTATGTACCGTAGTTATAGTATTCTTTTATTATTTATCAGTATTTTAATTTTTAGACTTATTTAAGTATTTAGCATCATTCATGATACTAATGATGTGATAGTAGTAATATTAGTAGTAATAGTGTTCTAGTAGTAGGTAATGTTACAATATTTTCATTATTATTGTAATTCACTCGTAGTAATATTTTATTAGGGATACCTTTTGGGTTCACAAACTTCATACATGATTCTGCTGATTAGAATAATTAGAATATGTGAATTTAGGCCATTAATTCTATAAAACAGTAGGTAACATTGTACATTTTAACTCTGAAACAGATCTATTATAAATACTGTTTAAATTTACTAAAAATGTATGGGTGCAGGTATGTGTTCCGTAGTTATAGTATTCTGTTATTATTTTATTTTATTTTTAGACTTATTTAAGTATTTAGCATCATTCATGATTCTGATGATGATATTTATGTATTTTTATATATTTAGTTTACTTTTATAATAATTAATATGTCCATAAAGTATTATGTTCTGGTGGTCCTCGGTATAAGCCCTCAGGGGTTTCTAGAGGATCTCCACGGTTACATTTTATATTCATGTTATGTTTGTGAAATTGTTTGTATGTTGTGACCGAAATAAAGTTCAATTCAATTCAGATGGGAAAGGTGTTGTTGCTGATATTTAGTGGACTAGTGTCTACACTTTGTCTTGTTGGGTTGGACGAGGACGAGGACGAGGTCGAGGTCGAGGTCGAGGACGAGGACGAGGACGAGGACGAGGACGAGGACGAGGACGAGGACGAGGACGAGGACGAGGACGAGGACGAGGACGAGGACGAGGACGAGGACGAGGACGAGGACGAGGACGAGGACGAGGACGAGGACGAGGACGAGGACGAGGACGAGGACGAGGACGAGGAAGGACGAGGACGAGGACGAGGACGAGGACGAGGACGAGGACGAGGACGAGGACGAGGACGAGGACGAGGACGAGGACGAGGACGAGGACGAGACGACGAGGACGAGGACGAGGACGAGGACGAGGACGAGGACGAGGACGAGGACGAGGACGAGGACGAGGACGAGGACGAGGACGAGGACGAGGACGAGGACGAGGACGAGGACGAGGACGAGGACGAGGGACGAGGACGAGGACGAGGACGAGGACGAGGACGAGGACGAGGACGAGGACGAGGACGAGGACGAGGACGAGGACGAGGACGAGGACGAGGACGAGGACGAGGACGAGGACGAGGACGAGGACGAGGACGAGGACGAGGACGAGACGAGGACGAGGACGAGGACGAGGACGAGGACGAGGACGAGGACGAGGACGAGGACGAGGACGAGGACGAGGACGAGGACGAGACGAGACGAGGACGAGGACGAGGACGAGGACGAGGACGAGGACGAGGACGAGGACGAGGACGAGGACGAGGACGAGGACGAGGACGAGGACGAGGACGAGGACGAGGACGAGGACGAGGACGAGGACGAGGACGAGGACGAGGACGAGGACGAGGACGAGGACGATGGAGGAGTGCTGGTGCTTAGGTCTATTGCGTAAGTTCGGGAAATGTGTTTCTTTTTTGGGAGTTCGACAAATTAGCAAGAGCTCTGTGAAACTTACGAAACGTTCGGGAGAATTCGCAGGTACGCGAGTAGCCAACGGCCGCACGACAAATGCCAGTAATCGACTGTCTGGTCGTCTGTCTTCAGGCCTAGTTCGATTCCAGACAAATGCCATTATTTTGACAATTTAGCTATACATTATATCATTATAGGTATTGTTGATAACATTTAAATTACAATATTTTAAGAGAGTGACACATACTCAAAATCACAGGTCTAACTGAAGGAAAAGTGTTTGAGTTTGTGCAAACTGATCATACGTGTTTGAGCTGACCGCTGGCAATACCATTTTTGGTATCATTATCAATGTGTATGGATGTCTCCGTTACTTTGTCAAGTTGAGTTAGTCCAATAATCAGTTTCATTGTCATATTTGTCACAATGCAAAGACCTACTCCTCTCTCCCCCTCCCTCTCTCTCATTTGCGAAAATATGGTGGCGCCACATAGCGACTTTAGGATAACCATGGCTAAATCACAGCTCCTGCAACATCACCTGACATACGGGTCAATTGTAGCAGAGGGCTTGCAGACAAAACTGCTAATGGAAATTATTCAGCAAGGCGACAATATATTCACCAATAGAATCAAACGTGTCACGTGTAATATCACGTGAATCTGTTGATATGCGATGGAGTTATGCCATTTTAAAGAAAACAAATACTATTCTCTACTTACTGTATACCTAAACGTTGATATCTTTATTTTCAAGTAACAAGGTATTGATATAATATAAATAATTTACATATAAATAAGTTGCTCGAATTATGTAGTTTTCTATATTATTACACTTTGCACCAATGCTAAAACATTTTACCCCGAAGGCTAGTGCAACTTGCCCCATATAGTGGTAAATTGTAACACTTCAGGACACCTCAAATAAACCAATATACTACAGATATGTAACAGGCTGAACAATCAGTTATGTTCTAGTTTGACCCATGGGCATAAAAAAGGTTAGATTGCTTAAGAAATCCACCCGTAATGTAGACATGTGTTGTTTTATTAGAAGTAGCCTCGCTCTCCCCTGTTGCTTTACTAGGGTCGAATGCGTAAAAAGGGAACACATGGTTGTTGTTAATCTCATTATTCGTTCGATTTACGGCTATTAGTGTAACAAGTTAGAGTTACAGCCAGCTAAGAATAGGATTGAAGTCAGTAGTAGAAAATAGTTCAAATCAGTTATGATTAAGATTATGGTTAGGCTTCCGATGATTACGCACTCGCAGTACTGTTTAGCAATGCTCCGAACTACATGGAATACAATTATCAGACCTTATTTTATTCGTTAGATGTCGCTCGCTAAATGTATCTAGTTTTAGGTATAAAGGGTATGGGGAGCAGAGGATAGTTGTCCTTCCGTTGTGTTTCATAATATTGGTCGACATCCAAATCTTTAGGATTCGTATGTCATGGGGACTAGTACGTCCAAGGCTTATCGATATCACCTATGTATAAGCCTTGTGATTGAATCTGGAATTCACATTTCTATAATTAAAATTGTTCAAGTTGTTTATTGTCCTATGTGAACGGTAACAATAGGTCATAGCCAACCTACACAGTTCCTTGGCTTATACGTTAAAGTTAGAACACTTGACCCGTTAGAAGTCAACGACCGGGAAAACATTACACGCTTTGGACTTACTGGTTTTTTAACAGTAGAACTAAACAAAGAAACACTATCCTGATCAGTAACTTAATTGTTCAGTGCAGATGGAACAAACAGGTCCATGCTTCTTTGCACGTAGACTCTGATGCTGCATTCAGTGTACACTCTTCAGCCAACAGTAAGTTACGGACCGAGTTTGAATGATAGGTTTGGCTCGAAGTCATCTCTGCTAGAAAAGCTTGCCATTTGATTTTGATTCCAGGAGTTTCATCTTGAAGGTTGGCACTCTCACACATCCCGTCCCGTCCCGTCCCGTCCCGTCCCGTCCCGTCCCGTCCCGTCCCGTCCCGTCCCGTCCCGTCCCGTCCCGTCCCGTCCCGTCCCGTCCCGTCCCGTCCCGTCCCGTCCCGTCCCGTCCCGTCCCGTCCCGTCCCGTCCCGTCCCGTCCCGTCCCGTCCCGTCCGTCGCGTCGCGTCGCGTCGCGTCGCGTCGCGTCGCGTCGCGTCGCGTCGCGTCGCGTCGCGTCGCGTCGCGTCGCGTCGCGTCGCGTCGCGTCGCGTCGCGTCGCGTCGCGTCGCGTCGCGTCGCGTCGCGTCGCGTCGCGTCGCGTCGCGTCGCTTAACCCTTTCCCCCAATAG
>JAODUO010001399.1:57500-72500 GCA_025642075.2 Ridgeia piscesae | reverse complement strand
ATATATATATATATATATATATATATATATATATATATATATATATATTGTTTATATAAACAAGTATTGTGTTTTCGCAAAGATTACGTGTGTTTTCATGTAATGAACGGTAGAATAATGACATTAGACATGTTGCATTACTATAACAATTAAATATTACTATGTAACATAACAATATGTAGCGCGCATCCTCCATAATACTCTCCGAGCATCTCTGGAGTATTGCGGAAAACTTCCACGTTGTAATCAGTTGCATTTCGTAGAACATGATTGGTGAGTGTCTTGTAAAGGATGTGTTTCCAATTTCGCCTTGATGACTTTGATCAACAAACGTGACAAAAAATTACTGTTTGGCTAGACTGAGAGCTAACGTCAAATAACCCATCTACTGTTTCGTTACCTCGATAATAAACAGGGCCTCAAGTCAATGGCATCATCTTTATCACTTGAACCTTGTATGTCAGAACTGACAGACGTTACCTAATTATTATTTAAGGGAGATTGTTGTTTGCTATCTGTCCGTACACAGACACGTAAACAACTGACGGACGTCTTGTGAAAAAAAAATATTGTACCTTACAATACAAACAAAGCCTAATTTCAATTAGACACATCCATAAAAGGTATGTTTTACATCTAAGGGTAGTATGAAGGTATGTCGTATGTTTACTGAGGCAGGTTATTTCAACATAAAAAGAATGTCTACAATTCCCTCAAACCTTCAGTCTAAATGCAGAAAATGCGTCAAACTATACTATTATCACTACATAATTTGACCATTTCTTTGTAGCAATAGGCAATAATACAGTAAATGAATCATTACCATCTCCTACAGCCCCATTTCATTCGTACTTAATCTGCTGTAAATTTCTTCATGGAACCGATTAATACAAACGAGATTAAACATGTAGTGAAAAATCTAAGAACAAAATGCACTATAGGTTTTGACAGTTTACTTACAAAACGTATCCAACAGAATATAGAAGAAATTGTCATCCCACTTGGGTAAGTTATAAATCAACCCTTTATTGCTAAACTAATTCCAATATATAAATCAGGAAATATTATTGTCTTTAACAACGACATATCAATAGGTATTGTACTAAGAAAATATAAAGTTTTGTATGCAATAGAGTAATTAATTATTTGGAGAAATACAACATTCCATATAAACACCAATATGGCCTTCACTATAAACTTTCAACTATACTACCAACCCAAAATTGCATTTACTCAAAGACATCGCAGACGCAATATATATATATATTAAAATATATATATATTATATATATATATATATATATAAAGATGTTACATTGGCTGTGTTCCTTGATTTATTCAAGTCATTTAATATTATTGATCAAGACATTCTGCTATATACATTATACCAGTATGGAGTTTGGGGCTTCATTAATATATGATTTTCCAGTCACCTCTCTAGTCGTATATACAATGCACTGAAACGGTCTCGAGCGACTGCAAATCACCAGTGAGCATATTAATTCATGGAGTACCACACGGATCCATATTAGAACCGGTGCCCTTTCTTATCTATAGCAGTGACACATCAAATTCGTTCTCTCTTAACTTATTATCTTTTGCTGATGAACAAAAATATATGCAATTGGTTGTGTGCAAAGAAGTTATATGTTTGAATGTCAGAAAGACACAGTATTGTCTTTAATACTAAAAATAGCAATTACTAAGTAAAATGTGGTATACATACAAACAATTAAATTATTAACCATATTGGCAAGTACAACAATAATGAATCTGTTAAATTCATAGGAATATATATCGATAAATAGTTAACATAGACAAACCACATTAACATAATAAGCCCGAAAATTTATTTTTTCAACAAAAGGAGTGAAACATATTTTACCACATGAATCATTCAAATCATTATCATCATCATCATCATAATCATCACGTCCCGTGGTTGGGGGAAGGCTTCATAATGTTGTTTCCACGTCTGCAAAATCATTATACTACACTTTAATTCACAGTCACATAACTTACGGTGTCCATGCATGGACACCGTAACGGAAACACAAACGCAACGGAAACACAAACAAGTTAGACAATTTACATTATTTGTGTATGACGTTAGACATTATTCGTTTAGAAATATCATAATACAAATAATGTTGATACAACTACAAGAATAACCAGGTAATGCTAGCTTTTCTGTGAATGTACCTAAACATAATAAAAAAAATGGAACAATATAGATGAACAAATAAGAGACGTTAACCACAAGTCGAAGTTTAAACAAATGTTACGTGTTTTCTACTTAAAATCATACCATCGTCAAGTGATATTATTTAAACCTTTGATGTCAAGAACGTAATTACATTGCTACTTACCATGGTATTTCATTTCACTCTTATATGTAGCCCGAGTCAAATCAAGTTTGGATTCACCCATGTTTTTCTACATGTCATTCTAGTTAATACTCGTTTACATTCTGAGGGATTCAAACTTTTCGATTCGTTGTCAGATATCATCAGCAATAGTAATAAACGGCATATTATATATCCTTTCGTTAGTCATCACTAACTAAGTCTATGTACTATTAAATATATTGTACATACATACATATATATATATATATATATATATATATATATATATATATATATATATATATATATAATATATATATATATATTATTTAAAATAGTAACAAATTTATAGTATAGTTCGTGATGACAAACGATTTGATAATGTATATTGTTTTGTTGTATATATATATATATATATATATATATATATATATATATATATATATATATATGTGAGTGTGTGTGTATATATAATAATGATAGTTATTTTTGAAATGATGTTGAGGTCTCTGGAAGAAAGGAAAAGCATCATATATGCTCGATGTTTGTTCTTGTATATGGTGCGTTGTGAAACAAAGTGACTCTTACTCTCGCTAAAGCGAATACGTTGATGGGTGCACAAGAGGCCCCACCTGGGGGACATGTACGAAGATATTACCTCAGATCTCGCGGCCTGAATAAAAACCAGGCGGTGATCTTGTCTCGCCAGTAGCACGTCGGTCCAGGTTCACAGTGAAGTGTTAGTTCAACATTTACCTACACTGACTCATATATCGGAAGTAGCCGGACATAAGTACTCGCTTACTAGTAAACACATATGATGTATTATGCTGGTGTTTGCACAGTCACGGAGTGGTTCTTCAGAATGGCTTGTACCGGGCACGAAGGTGTAGAAATCACAGGATGGTGTCTGTCGTCAAACAGACATGTCTGCTGCAAACAACATAAGCACCCATGACGCTAGACGATGCGAAATTAATTAGTACACATCCAAACGCGCGGTATATGACACAGTTGGCCCATCATCAATATTGCCGTAACGGTGACACTATCGAAGGGCCAAATGCACTCGCCTACGTATAAGCGAGAATTATATCCACTTGCTTCTTTGGAACAATGCCCTAAGATCAACCAATATCCGGTGTATTAAAACATTAGCTATTTATAGCTCGCCCGCGTAACATGGTATGACGAGCGTCTCTTTCCCCGGACAAAAGGTCATTCATTAACTGGTCAAGGTAACGTGGGGAGGAACTCGATGGGCAAGCGTGGTGATGCGTGACATGGAGAGATTACAGCAGATTGTTTTCATGACTTTTTACTGAATTTTATATTACTTGTACATAGTTCTTCTTCCACTTGCCAAATATATCAATGTCCCAAAAATTAGAATGATGTACTTTAGGGATTTGATAAAGTCGGTACATGTTATTACTTTATTAACGGGTAAGGTACTCGACATACTGGTTCAAAGGCGTTGTTAAAGTGGGGCAAGGACTATTGGGCTTGTTGAATCTTGTTAATGTCAGCGCGTCCTTGTTAACGCTTCATACGCAAGTGGCGTCATATCAGAAACTTAATCACTTTGGTTAGCCGTTAGAGTGTCAAGGCATACACACAAACACTGCATATCAGAAACGTATTCGCAAAAAGGTTTGCGTTATTGCAGTATCTTTCTCAAAGAAAAGGTATCATGTAAGTAGCGTTCTTTTCCGATTTCCGTCTGTTGATTGCATCACATGATAACATTGTACTGCTAATATAAACAGCAACCATTGCTACATTATATGGCACGATAATCCATGTAAATACTTTATTACTTCGATGCCTGTGTCTTTGTATTTACACAGAGGCTAGATATAAACATGTATATAAATATACTTGGTTTTCACAAAACATAATTGCCTATTTGCATATGACGAAGACAATGTAACCAAGTCAAATCTTTGTATGTTATAATTCAGGTTTTTCAGACTCACCCTGGTTGTCGCTGTATTTATTGCGAGTGTAATTCTCGTCAACGGAGATTTCTTTGGATTATGGAAAGGTAGGCTGTATTTTGGACAGATTCGCTAATATGGCTGTCTAGGTATGAACTGTTTGAGTGGCATATCTTCATCTAACATAATTGTGTATAAATAAATAAGCAAGTGTTTTGACGTTACGTTCGCTGTAATGTTTTATTTGGCATTTGTCTCCATATAAGTATGACCTGATCTGTGTGCACGTACATGTGTACGTGCGTGTGTACTTGCACTACCATATGCAATGATGATTGTGCTAAAACGACACAGTATTGTGCGAATATGATACCGTACACACATGGTACACACATCACTTATTGATGCCCCTAATTATCTTATGCATACTTGCATTAATACACTCAGATACTCCCACAGTTACTTATTCATTCATCTATGCATTCACACCTCATCTCCTTTATACATGTATACAGGCGAGACAACAACTGCGATGGTCGCCGTGTGTGGCGAGGCTAGATACAACCTGAAGAAAGAGATATGTTGCAGTGCGGAGGTGTTCGAGTTGTATGAGCGTAAGACGGGCACGGAAGGCTGTTGTGGTTGGCGGCTCCTCGACACAGCCATAGAGCAGTGCTGTCACGGACGGGTCATACAGAAGGAGGACACATGCACGGAGTCCATCTGGGAACCCAAACCCACAGGAGAGGAAATTCCCCAAGTGCGAAATTTGTTTTTTTAATTTAACAAAAACCGTTTATCGTAGGTTACTTTAGTTATGATGTTACACATGTTTACTGCAGTTTCGTTTTATGTCGCCTATTAGTATTTTAATTTAACTGCATATTATAAAACACTTTTTAGATGTCAGTTCAGGTTTATATCGCAAGGTAATGCATTACTTATTCATTTTACCACAAGTATATATCTGTTAAAACTGTTTAAGGTATTCTTCAAAAAATAGTAATGTGATTTTACCAAGTTGGTATCTTTATGTTACGCTTGTATAATATGGCTTTATAGTGTTGATGTTTGTATAGTGTGCATGTGCATGATGGGGGCAAGGAAGTTTGCATGCATATCTGGTTTGGTTATTAACGCCACAAAGCCAACTTTTCACCGCTAATTTGTAATGTTCCTAGAAAGACGCTGTTGTATACAAATAAACTGTATATATATATATATATATATATATATATATATATATATATATATATATATATATATATATATATATATATATATTGTAATAACTATGTTCTTCATATGCAACTGCCATTGCTCTTTATTCATATGATATTGTTGTGGATATTGTAGAAAATCATCTGTTTTTCTGAAGCGTATATGCGAAATAAGTCGACTGTCTCGCCGATGTCTTTTTATAGATTAAAGCGACACGACCCAACGCAGACGAGTGAGGAGGAAGACAAATGGCGACAGCGAAGCAGTTGCAGGTCTGCCGGAGATATGTGCAGCTGCAGCACATGAAGTCACGTGTCTACTACACAAATGGCGACAGGAGAACATGAAACATCTAGATAAACTGATGACACTGTAAACAAAATTGCTAATAGTTTTATATTTTAAAAGTGATGTTCAACACCGATATTGTAGAGTGTGTGTTGTTACAGAAATGCAATACTTAATGTGGTTAGAATGTTTAGCGATGCAGTGTAATTTACGACAGCTCAGATTTGCCATCTTGAACATTTGACTTGTGTACATATGTTGGCGGCTAGTACACACTCACATATTCAAGCGGTTTCCATGCCGCCCAGGTGTCACTCTTATCTAGCAATGCTAATTTGGTTTACTGGCTTGTTGACTTTCTGTAAGTAGAACATTAGTAAATAGAAATAAATTAGAAAAAATAAAACAGTGTGTGTAATCAAGAAGATGGGCATATATGTGCTAAGTAATCATAATTTGGACAGCGATGCGTTCGCAACACATATATTATGTACAAGGTCAAATACAGCCCAGCTACGAACGCTACGTCACATATATGTGGATGATATTTTGTGTCGCTTAATTGTATCCGGGTGATGATTACGTGCATACGTAAAAGCATAATATTTGGTGCCTTATGTCAGCGCTGACTACTAACATTCAACAGTCAAATATTTTCATTTGTTATCGAAACACGAACGTCATAAGTAGAGCATTTTGTAATTTGGCGTTTTCAGATTTCCGAATTAAAAGAGTGACGTCATGTAACATGTGCATGAAGAAACTGCTTTACGACATAACTTATGTCTGCATAAAACAAACATCTTATAATGTATGCACGTAGACATCATCTAGATACAGAATAACGCTCGGTTAAATGTAAGCGACACAACGTTAACAGTTACATCTCATTCCATTCCGACGTCTCAAACACCCTGTGACGTATGCATAACGTCGTAGCATATAGGGCCTGTAAGTGGGTCACGATACATGGCGAGACTCCGCGCGACTGGAGCTAATTGGGGACTGGACACAAGAATAATATTCTAACGATGAATGACAGTTGTAGTTTTCGACTGATGAATCAAGAAAATCAGGTCTTATAAATATCTTGTGTTATACCTTTCTTATCTTAAATGTCCGATTTAATATTACGTTTACCACACTATCATAGACATACTGCGATTTATGTTGTGCATATAATCAGATAATAAACACGATTTTAGGCCGTATGTGTCTTTTACGGGATTTGCATTTTACGTCATTGCTGTACGTTATTGTTTCGATAAGCACTTATATCTGACAAGTTGTCTAAATGCACATAATCAAACAGTTTGTACTGCGCGGAAAATGGCACTCTTCATTATTATTCAAGATCGCCAAACACAAGTACAAGTACTAATGCCATGGCAACCGCCATAATAATCGATTAAAATTCATGATTTCCGTGATCATTGTCACCGGCAAAGTGTTCCATTGCTTCTGGTTGTAATAATCCTTCGGACAATATAACTGAAACACGATATTTGGGAACAGTTCGATTATTACAAACAAAAACAAAACAAAGTCCTATATGTTAAAATGGAAAATATGGATTTCCTGCCCCCAACTGCCCCAGCCTCGTTTTCGCGAGCGATACTTACACGCCCTATTAACAACAGCGACATATATATAATATAGCGACGTTGCCAGGGCCCGAGGTTATAAAACCGTACTCGGTACTGATACTCAACTCCGTGCTCAGACTCAGATATCATGCTCAGCTGAAAATCCGTGCTCACGGTGGTTATAAAACGTCTTGAGTACGTACTCTACTGTGTACGCCGCCTTGAGCATAATATTATGCTCAACAACAGCGTACTGTCTAAAGATGGAGCTCGTTTGATATGATGACGTTGTTTTCCCCTTATACGGAAGCGGCCAAATAGAACTCTCTTGTTGACGAAGATAACAAACCTGCAACTATTTATAAACAATATCAACTTCCGACTATAAAACGATGATGGACGAAGACCTTCGCAGTTGTGACGTGTTCATTTGTTTGAAAAACCACGGACTTATATGCACTGGACTGCTGTCTCCGGGTTCAAGGCCGCTAGAGTAGCGCAGCAAGGTCAACCTAGCACAAGATGTATAAGTTACTTCCGGTTGTCTGCTGGTTGCCGGCAATTTCGCAGTTGACCGCAGGAAAACATCGTTTTAATAAGACATTTGGATAAACTCTTACATGACACGTATGTTTAATAAATCCTAGCTACATTGTTTGGAAAGTTGTTTTGAGTGAAGTATTGACGATTTTAAACGGCTAAAATGCGTTGCCGCGAAAGAATCATCGACCCAACTTGGCAACTACGAAGTACTAGTCCGTGTTGCAATTTATCAGTAAATGAAACCGTGGCTGCTTCGGTGGTTGGGGCAAACCCAGACTAGGGAAGGAAACAATTCATCAGTTTTAATCAAAATGAATGACTTGGGATTTAGTTACAGCCACGAGATGGACTTTAGGACCAGGGCCAACAGTATACAGATGGTCCCGAGACAACCCTCCCCCTCCACACCCCATGAATGATGATCGTTACGGAAAATATAGTAGGTAGCCCTGCTGTAGGCACTTCAAAAAAAATACCACAGGATTTAGGCTTAAATGAAAGGTAATAAGTTACAGATCCCGAAACTGTTAATTTTATTACGATACTTTTATTAGATCCAAAATTATTGCAATTTCAAAACTAAAAAATTGCGCTAAATTTGTGTATCTCTTATAATGGTAAAATAAGCTCATTTTTGTTTCTGTTGATAAATATTCGAATAAGTGACTTTAAAATGGCATAACGTTGTAATTTATAGAACTATTAAAATATTGTTTGCAACATATATTGAATGGAGTGATACATTTTCAATACTGATGTGTTTTCATATTAATTAATCCAGTTAATTAGCTAATATTAGTTAAGTAGTGCACCAAGTTAACAGGCCGAAACATTCTAATTAAGACCAGCCGAGTCCATAAATATGAAGATATTTATAC
This sequence comes from Ridgeia piscesae, assembly GCA_025642075.2. Taxonomy (NCBI): domain Eukaryota; kingdom Metazoa; phylum Annelida; class Polychaeta; order Sabellida; family Siboglinidae; genus Ridgeia; species Ridgeia piscesae. The sequence goes on along the minus strand of JAODUO010001399.1, from coordinate 63,696 downwards.
ATATTATTATGCAGTATGCATAACCACATTTATTACGAGAATAAATATATATTAACTAGTTATGTAATAATAAATTAGTTAATAGGTGATAATTAGCAGGCAACCTCAACAGACAGAAACTTTTTTGTAAAATGCCACAATGTCCATGAATATGTTTATATTATATAAACATGAAATTTGTAAAACCACCTTACTTATGGTAAGAGATATAAATTAAATAATTATGTAATAAAAAATCATTAATAATAAATTAATGAATAAATCAATATATAATTAGCCACCGTACTTTGTATATACACATGAATAAACGGCCATAATGTCCATAATTATTAAGACATGTCCACATTAATTACGGTAGTAAATATACATTAGCCAGAAATTTCATATTAACACCAACTTAATTAATAAGTTAAAATTGGCTAGTGTTAGCATGCTAACTCGGCAAAGGGTTATGTTTTGATGAAAGCCAGCAGTAAATAATTATGAAGTAAATATAATTTATGCAATGTTTAGAACCATATGAAACATTATGATCAACCATCAATAAATACATGTCATTAAATAATAACTTTATTAATAAATATTATCTAAATAACAAACTCAACAGATTAATGCATGACAATGAAGCACAGTTGTCATACTTCACTTGTTTATGGGTGACCGTGTGTTTACAGGTTGGACAAATACTGCAGGCTCAGTAGAGACCAGTAATAAATGTTTACCATTTCATAATATTCTGCATTTCAACATGAACTTGATGAAGTAATGTTTATAAATGTTAACAGTGTTTCGTCACCGACTCCAACATCTCGTGTGCCAAATGCTGCTTTCTGGGTTACCCTCCATAGGGATAAAGTGCACGGTGAAGAAGCTGCTCACATTACTCCACCTCACAAATCTTTTTGCAATATTCACAATATTCTGCAAGATCTACGCAGGAATGTTCATAATCCAGGGTGTCCTGTGTCGTACAGAAACCATCTAATTCCAGTGCCTTGTAATTAAGTTGAAAAATGATGTCTGTATTATTCAATGTGTATTATGTGTCACATTCAGCGAGATAAATTGTGTAAATTATTTAGTGTATGCAGATGATGCCTATGATATATTGACGACTTTGTAGGCTATGTACCTTGAACTACTACCTTCACAGTTAACTGACAGATAGTTTTGTTCAGGCAATGCAATAATGCTGTGTTCTTGTCTATTAAAACTGCAGTGTATATGTCATGTTCACAGGGACTGTATCTTTAGACAGCGTAGATATGTTGCTGTGTCATCTTCAGCCAGATGAAGCTTGTAATCATGCATACACGTAATGTGTGTAACTTTCAGGTGCGAGATTTCTGAAATAAAACAATTCAAAGTGCATGTAATAACTACAATAATTAATCAAACACATAGAATTATTGTATGTCCATGCCAAGCATTTAAATACATATACTAGAAATAACAAATACACAATTCTTAGTAATGCTTAAATTTCTAGAAGTAAAATGCATTATTACTAATTATAATTAGGAATAGTTGTAGTGATATTTTATTCACAATAATAAAACAGGATCAGAATAAATAAATTGCACATGCATGTGCAATTTATTTATTGTTCATGAACAATCATCAAAATATAAATAACACAAATCAATAATAAATACAAGCGAATGGCAGTAAATATTGAAAACAGTTATCAATGCCTAACTGGGCTTGGGCCTAGGCCAAGCAAGGGCTGGTATAAACTGACAGCACAGAATGACAGATCGGTTAAATGATCGGCTGTTGTTAAACTGGCTTGAGATTAACAAATTATTATGAATATTTAAACATTACATATAATTCCAATCTATGAACTTACACCCATAGCAAGACTAGTTAAAACTTGCGTCACTTGCCCAAGAAAAAAGTTAGCCTTGCCTTCGGTATTGTTTACGCCATTACGCCGACACCCCGATGCATATTATACGTCATGTACGACGAAAATAGAATTAAATAAACCATTTAGAACTACACTGGAGATAGCCACAACATTTACCAAACTAGGTACAGTCATCGTTTAGGAAAATTATCACTATTATTGAATTAAACAGTTATATTCACCGCAAGAATCCTGTCGATGTTTGGCATCTCCATCGCAGCGGCTAGTAGACCGGAAGTGGGGAGTACATCTTGTGCGCTCGTGACCTTTGCAGCCAACTCCGCCGCTCGCGAAGCGCCGCGAGCGGCGGAGACAGCAGTCCAGTGCATATAAGTCCGTGGAAAAACGAAGAGCACATCGAGAGGATAACATTGCATGGTCATTGAATGTACTTCGCAGTGAATAACGGAACACAAATGACACACTACAAATCAATAGATGAAGAAATAAAATAATAGTAACCTGTTTTCTTCACGTTGTACTGATACTCATGATCTCTGCCGGTTTAAGACTAAGTAAAAAAAAAAACTAACGGCACCGCCAGCGCCCAAGAGTGGTGTCGAAGTATTTTACGCCGGTTTTTATAATAAATAAATCCCTTAGCATTCGTACTTGTGTTATAGCTTACACTGTCTGCAGTAAATCAATCGCCAACGCATAAAACGTTATTTAGACTACTGAAATATAAACATTCTACATTGTAAGAAGTGTCAACAGTTTACGAAGTACTTGTAAGGGAGCGATCATTATTTATCGGGTGCGCCGGAGGAAAAGGGGACATACAGAAACACACTGTCCTTAATTAAATTATGCCCACCCCACATCCAAATATATACTTGTATCTTTGCGTATCAAAAATGTGTGCTTACGTAGTTCCGCGGCGTTTTAATACTATGTCCACAACAGTTTCAAGAAATGGTCATTAGTATTTATTTTAAGTATGAAATGGTCATTTGACATAAATCCGTGTTTATACCCAATAAAAAGATGAGCATAATAATATACACACATGTGTAACAATTTAGATAACGAAAATAAATATATTATACCACTTTATTAAGTTATCAAGACAGCTCAAAGTAAATAAGTAACACATTTTTAATTGTTTGTTTTGAATTCACTAAAATGGCGAGGTAAATGTGAATGTAGCTATTGAATTGTGTTGAATTTATTTTATAAACAACAAATATATACATTACACAGTGAATTATTAAGTAACACAACAATTAATTTAGACACACCGTCTAGTTGCTATGCATACATAAACACAATACAATAAAGAAAACAATCTGTAGGCGTGTTGAAACGAAATGCACGAAGTTAAACATTTATTATTTGGATTCCATAATAGATTTCTACTAAACTAATCTATTTACATAAACATAATGTTGACTAGAATGTTGTACACACTTTGCTATATATCATGGACACATATTAATACATCACCCTATATTTTATATGAGAGAATAAAAAACTGATCATTGTTAATACTACCACAACCTTTTTATTTTTGTATAAGAATAATCTTTAAATTACCTTTTAAGTGATAAACCGTATGACATTTCTGCAGGTGTGGCTGTGACTGATTCACAACTGATGGCCTTTAACACGCACTTGGGATAATGCTCCAACTTAGGTCGATGTTTATAAACAGACATGATGCTTTTAAAGTATGGTCGCGCATTCGTTTAGCGTCAACAGTATGGGTGACGTCACAATGCGATGTATATTGACGTTGCTTTTTCTTCGTTGCGATATGACAGCAGCACTGAGTGTAAACGTGTAGAGCCTCTTGGTTTTGGTGGGCCGGGTGTCACACCAGATACGTTCTCACAGCAGTCTAATTTCAACAATAAGAATTCGCAGCTATAGTCTACTAGTGTCAATTTAGAACACCCATTCCCATCATACAGAAACAATAACGTTACATCAAAAGGTGTATTGCTAAATGTATGTGTTTTACTTACTAGGCAATTGACAGTAAATATGAGAAACAAAACAACGCATTGTACAACAACGTTGTTGAACATTCTTCAGATGACGACATGGGGTACAATACAAGCAAATATATGTGTTGCAAAAGTAGGTAGGCCTACATGGACGACTTTTGTAATGAGAAACTTTACGACCTCAACGTCTGAAAATCTACAATCAAGACGTCTTCGTAAACTAATAAAGTATAATACACTAATCCGTACTGGAATAACCCAACACATCCATGAATTTCGAAGAAATCTGTTTTTGCACTGGTGATTTCCAAATGCAGTTCCATGTGTATATGCACCGGTCGCCTTTATTTGCGTTTATTAACGGTAAGCTACGTAACTAAGTCAGCACTCGTCGTAACAGTCAACTTATGTCAAAGCACATATAAGAGGTTGAGTAAACAATTAACCTACCTTAACTTGACACACATTCTACAGTTACATTTTGTGTACTCTTTTGCAATACATTTATTTTGAAAATATGAATGTATAACGTACGTTCTCTTGATATTTTCAATTATCGTACTGTATTGTACTATATTGTACTTTATTGAATTGTACTGTACTGTATTATAATTTACTATATTGTAGTGTATTGTATTTATTCCAATTCCAATAGTTTCAAAGTGGCTAGTGACAGGACGTGAAACTAAACAATACTTATAAATAATAAAGCAACAGTATTATAATGAAAACAATGCAGAAATAATTACGTAAGTACAACAATATTTATCAAATAAAAACCACATAACGTTAAGTGAATTTCGTTGAATTCAGTGAATGAATGGCTGACTGTGCTCAAAATCTCTCGCAACAGTGCGTGCAAATGTCAGTGTTTCAAACCAAAAGAAGGACTGAATAGAAGACAAGGAGTATGGTGATTCTGAATACGGCAATGACGACTTTATTACAGTGTCAGCGCATATGACGGACAACGTCTAATAAATATTGTTTTCATGTGTTTGTATTGCGAAGGACAATGGTTTGTTAACAAAGTACAGTGAAACGAAATTGTGATGCCAACCAATAGTAGCAGGTGGTAGCGACAGCCAGCGAAACTACTGGTTGAGGTAGTATACATAGCAGAAATACGTCTGTACAGTCGAATATAAAAATCAGGTGACTTGTATAATGGTGCATATATAATAATGCATGTTCGTTCACTACAGTTCATAATTAAAAGCTAACTTGGCATACGAACGATTTTCCAATTTGAATTGTTTCATGTTGAGTATGTTAAACCACCTCAGAACCATTACACTTAGCAATATAATAACATTATGTAAATATGATGGATAATTAACTTGTCCACTTTTGTAGTATGTAGTGAGTCCTAGTGCAATATACACGAAGAACTAGCGTAGTTTATTTACATTAATTTGTTCGAATAGTTCGGGTCGTTGCATTAAATACGTGCTTGGTGGTTTTACGTTTTATTGTCTTAATTTCATCAATATAAACTACATGAGTATAAAATTCTTGGCACTTAAACACGATAGTTACCACGCTAATAGTGATAACATTAATTTGCCTACGTGATACTTGACAATAATCTATGGTGACTCTGTCCAGTTAGAAGCACATTTTTTTACATCACCATAGTCATGTACAGTCAGTTGGATTATAAGTTGAACCATCCCGCTATATCACTGCCTCAGTGTGTTTGTTTGCGTGCGGGTGCGTGTATGTAAATGTGTGTGTGTGTGAGTGCGTGTGCGTGCATGCTCCTGTGCGCATACGTGCATGTATATGGCTGTGTGTGTGGGTGATTGTGTAATTGTGTTCGTGTGGGTGCACGGAATTGGCAATTCAGCCATGCATACTTCAACGTATTTCCTCAGTAAATCTCATTAAAACTTTGGAACATGCAAGAGCGTTACTACTAGTAGATTAGGATTATGTTAAATAAGTTCAGTCCATCAGTAACTTCCGTAAATCATGTCTACCCAATGCATTTGCTGTGGGAAATGAATGCACATTCGCACAGTTGGTAAACACGTCACTTGTCGTCGACTTGCACCTCAGTTACGCAAGACAAGAGTAAATATAATATAATCAGCACCCAACGACATCTACACGATAAAAACACCGTAGATATCGTCGTGAAATAAAGTTGTTGTCTTATCACGTGTTTGCTCCATTTGCACTGTTATCACGTGTTGACACTTTCCATTGCGATGGGCGCCGTGGTGTAAGCAGATTCACTACATTGGCAATGTATTATCGTTACACCCAGAGGTCGAACACACCACGTTTCTGACATATGTGTATAGTCTTATATAAGCCAGCAGGTCTATTC
>JAODUO010001399.1:17500-55000 GCA_025642075.2 Ridgeia piscesae | reverse complement strand
ATACATACATACATACAAAATACATACATACAACACACAACAAAAACATCATACATATACATACATACATACATACATACATACATACATACATACATACATACATACATACATACATACATACATACATACAACATACACACTACATACATAAAATACATACATACATACATACATACATACATACATACATACATACATACATACATACATACATACATACATACATACATACATACACATTTTACACCTACGTACATACATACATACATACATACACACACATACATACATAAAATACATACATACATACATACATACATACACATACATACATACATACATACATACATACATACATACATACTACATACATACATACATACATACATGCATACATACATACATACATACATACATACATACATACATACATACATACATACATACATACATTACATACATACATACATACATACATACATACATACATACATACATACATACATACATACATACATACATACATACATACATACATACATACATACATACATACATACATACATACATACACATACATACACACACATACATATATACATATACATACATACATACATACATACATACATACATACATACATACATACACTACATACATCATCATACATTCATACATACATACATACATACATACATACATACATACATACATACATACATACATACATACATACATGCATGCATGCATACATACATACATACATACATACATACATACATACATACATACATACATACATACATACATACATACATACATACATACATACATACATACATACACATACATACATACATACATACATACATACATACATACATACCTGCGTTTATACACAGCTGAACCACCGAAGAAGGAAGAGAGGGTGAGATTATTGCGATGTTTCGGGGCAGAGTACGACGGTTGTAAACAGATTTGCTGCGGTAACCAGATCTATGACCGGACGTCTGGAGACGAGGGCTGCTGCGGTTGGAAAATGTTCTTCACCGACACCGAGAAATGTTGTCCCGGGGACAAAGTTATTATGCAGGAGGACGAATGTGTAATACCTATCAGTCCGTAGGTGTGTGTATTTACTGATATATATATATATATATATATATATATATATATATATATATACTTTGTTGTTTATAAATTACTTTTAAGCGCTGAGTTGCCGTGTTGGTATATTATTTTATTATTGCGTGTTATACTGTTATTATTATTTATGTGATTCCAAACCAACCGTGGATGTGAATTACGTTTATCTTGGGGCAATAGTAGTCATACTGAAATTCTTGTAATGTTATTACGATAAATGGAACTTCAACAAATCTTTAAAAACGTTTTTCAATGAAGCATTACACATATTGACATATTAGAAATGTGACTTGAAATGTATTAATTCAACTTCACTAGCTGTACCATGAATTGTCGAAAGGTTTGCTTCCTCAATAGATACATTGCAAAGTACGATTGAAGTTTCATTGTCTTAACAAACCGTTAGAAATTGTTAGTCACACCATGCTGCTAAATAATTTGCAATACGATGGAATACGGGGTTCAGGATTGCACAAAACATTATTTATTCAACCATAGACATTATACTTGCCATAACAACAGTAACTCAGAACTAAAGCAAATTAAAAGTGACTACCCGCAAAGCAAACTGTCTACGTTAAAATATAGACGCCGTCTTATGAAAATTGCTATCATTCGCTCTCAAAGCTATGCACACGTGGCACATTCTAGCAAGTAAGAGTTAATGACGCACCTTTCAGTAATAACATAATTTTAAAAGGTTTTAAATTCGGCCATATATTCTACATTTGTTTGAACTGTATCAATGGTAGCATGTTTTACATGAATTGTATACATTATCTTTAAATTTTATATATAATTTGGAACATCGTGTTTTTAGTTTGAGAAGGGCATAGCAACATATTATTCTATGACTTCGGCTCTGTCCTTTCAACAGTAGCAGCACACCACATTGTGCGTGTGTTGTGTGTGTGTGTGTGTTACATTGTTGTTGTTGTTGAATAAACTTCCATCAGTCATTAATATATTAAGTGTTTATGTTAAGGACGTGTTCCTACTTAACAAATTACATAGGAGTGAAAATAGAGTTTGTTTGTAGTACTATACTGAAACAAAAACTTGGATTGCACAAAGGAGGTTGACTTAGACTGGACGGAGATGCTGCTGAATGCGTGTTTGTCTGAGGCAAGGTAACGTACAACAGGTGTGGCGGACAGGGTTATAAATTGAGCTCATCGTGGAAGAAAACAAACGTAGAAGTCCGAGTAGAATACCGTGACATCAAGTCTCACATTGAAGGAGCTATAGAGAGCCTTTGGTGGAACGATTAAAAATATAGGAATAATTTTGGTTAACTACAACCCGGATCCGAACTAGTGCCGAAGGTTTCAAGAGTTGGTGAAGAAAGAGTTGGAAACATAATGGAGCATGGCATAATGACTTGTGAACACGAAGAGCACCACGGCACATACCTCTGAGCGATGGTCATAGTTATAGTGAGATAAATGCAAGTACCAGAAACAGAAGTCAGGATAGTATGACGAATCACAGAAAGTGTCTGGACAGAAGAAGGATGAATGACCATTGTGGAGAGATGAGAATGACAGGGAATGTTGGTGTTAGGTCTTAGGTGATTATCTCCAAACAGCCCAAACTTGGGCTAACGCAGGAGTTGTTCTTCTGTAGAATTTGTGAGTCCACTACAGGTTACATATTTACCCCCTGTGTGGGATATTTTACTTCCCCTGGCATAGACACCAGATAGAAGGGACCACCGGCTTTTAGTGTCTCTTCCGAAAGACACAGGCAAATGTGGGGTGAAGAAATTGCCTAAGTTTCGAAACGGCGGTAGGTGGGATTGAACCACCGTCCCCTCGATTGACAGTCCGGCGCTCTACCGCGCGACCACCGCTCCCCACAGTTGGAGCGAATGAGTAGATTGAGTTGCGCAAAGATTTTACATCCAACCATTTACATCGTGTAGCAAACCTTAAATGACACAAAATACACATATGTAAACATTGTAATTATAATTGTAGGAAAACCCGTTGCAACTATATTACCGTAATGACAAAACCAAGTTGCTCGCTAATCTTACAATGTTTTGTTTTTTCAATTCAATATGATTTATTCAAACAACATTCAGTAGACATTATAATTTAAGACAATACAAACATGCTATACACATAATGTTATTTGAAGGGAATACACAAGAAGTTAAAAACTTGTAGTAGTATGTATCCCTGAACACAATATTTTTGGTCATAGCCATTTATAATGTAAATATTGCACACATCCTAAATACACGACTAGGAAAGTAAACAGAACAACATAAATAGAATCAGTGATACAACCTCTAGTTCATTAGTCACACTACTATCACTTATTCAAAATATATGGATGCATACAAGGAGTTATACTTAGAATTCAGATACATTAGTCATCTGAATCAGTTGCAATGAAAGTTGCAATTATATATATTCATTTATGAGTATTGACTTGTACCTCTGTATAAAAGACCTTATTGTTTTTATGTCAGTTAGTTCAACATGCAAGGAATTCCAAAGACTTATGCCATACATAGGAAGAGACTTGGCTCTAACATTCAAGGTGACACAGCGCCTTACTAATTGATTTTTGAGACGTGTTATTACAGAGATATCTTGTTTAACAAAATGCTGTTGTATATTAGCTGGTAACATGCAGTAGTATGCTTTATACATAAACATATGTGTTTTGAATTTCACTAGATCTGGACATTTTAATGTGTGCGACCTGTAGAAAAGAGGAGTTGTGTGATCAAGACGGCCTGCCCCAAACAGAAGTCTAATTGCTCTCTTTTGAAGTACCACAAGGCAATTGACATTAGAAGGATATGTGTTTCCCCATATTTCAGAACAATAACTAATGTATGGTAAGAATAATGAGCTGTACAGGATATGCATAGACTGTGAGTCTATTACAGGGCTACACTTATATAATATAGCTGTACTCTTAGAGAGCTTTGATTTAGCATTTGCTATATGATCTTTCCAATTCAATTTCTCATCAATTAATATTCCTAGAAATTTAGCCACTCGCACTCTGCTAATACTTATACCATTGATTGTTATGTCAAACTGTGCATTCAAATTACCAAATAACATGTAGCTGGTTTTCGAAACATTTAAAGAAAGTTTATTTACAGCAAACCATATACACAATTTGTCAAGAACTGTCGATACTGTTGTAACAAGTTGGTTGATGTTTTTGTCTGCACAAAATAAATTTGTGTCGTCAGCAAACAGTATATATTTCACAAGCCTATATATGTTACATAAATCATTAATATACAGTATAAACAGTTTCGGCCATAAAATTGAGCCCTGTGGGACACCACATGATATATTTAACAGGTCTGAGTGGAATTCATTGTAGCAAACAAATTGGGACTTATTTGATAAGTAACTGCTTATCCAATTGTGTGCCACATACATTTTTTCACAGAGCAACGCATGATCTACTGTGTCAAAAGCTTTTTTCAAGTCAATGAATATATAAACCGGCAGATGGGGTTGATAGAACACGAGTACGATTTTGTGTTCCTAGTAACTGTTCAATGTCTAAGTAATTCCCTACTTACATCACTTGTTGTATAAACGACTTTTTTTTATAGATATGCCGGTTACGTGTTAGCGTGAGAATGTTTGTAGTTATATTGTAACTAATCTAAATTCCTTCAAAATATCTACAAATTGGAAAATTAAATAAAACACCATTTCACCTTCAAGAATAACTACCCACAAACGTAGGCGTACTTTTAAGCACAATGCAGTATTTAATAGACTTGCAAGAAAAAACATTACGTTCAGTATATTACATGTATGGGATTAAATGAATGTGTTCCAGAACACGTATTTTTACATAGAAAATTCACATTGAAAACAAGAGGCAAAGTCGTAGCGCTGAATGACAACATATACGCAATGTGATGATAATGATGATAATCACTATATTGAGGGGTGCCATAGCTTTGCAGTCGCTTCCCCGAAATTCCCACCATTCCTTGCGCTCTTTCGCCATCCTTCCTATGTATTGTGGCATTGCGAGTTCTTGTTTGACGCTCCGTCACTGTCAGGACTGCCAACTTTGAATATTTGGGGTTTGTGTCCCATTTCCACAATTAAAGAAGGGGAATTTAGCTGGGTCTGTGTTTCTGATGTATCAATTGGCGATGCGTTAACACGCAGCGGTAGTTATGTAACCGTGTTTGTTCGCTTGGTTGCAATTGCATTGCCATCGGGAAATTATGTTCAACAAACGGATATTGATCGATTTTGTGTCCCTTAACTTTACTTTTTCAAATTGAGGATCAAAGCTGATGTGGTTTATTTTTCACTTCATTCAATAGCGACTTTCTTTCATTGTAACCTCTCCACGAAATTTCGGATATTCCCTAATCATGTGTTACAACAGTATATATATATATATATATATATATATATATATATATATATATATATATATATATATATATATATTATTGTTTTATTTGTTTCAACTATATGCCGTTATGCAGTTCGTCGATAATTACAAGACACTTTTTAGTACGATGTCCTTCTAACTTGTTATACCATGGTGCACTATAGTGAACCTGGATAATAGATACTGTTTTAAAATTACATATAACCATTACATTACTTATATAACCATGATCGCAAACTAATACATGTTTGGTTATACTTACAATATGCCGATCTTACCAAGAATATATTGAGTTCTGCCTTGTCATGTGTATTATGTACACTTGTCAATCTACATTATATTCAAAGTAATATTTTCATATTAATATAGAACAATGACACGTAACCTAATTAAGTTACATCGTTAGCTATTACACTTGTGTAATTCATGTAGGCACATGAATATGATACGAACTACGAAGTAACGGATGTTTGCAATCTCAGTCACATCTGATGTAGCTAATATCGGGAGCGCTGCGCCGGATTCTCGATACATTTATCATCCTTGTATATAACGAAGTTATCGCAACACTTTTCTTTGGTGTAATCGAACAGCTTGTAGCTACAGCAGCCCTCGTTCCCCGTGCTGCGGACATAGAGCTGGTCCACGCAACACACCTTGGCCCCTATGTCATACTCAACCCCGTCGCAGTGTCTCAGTCTCTCAGGCGGTATGACACTCTTGTCTGTACAACGAATCCGTGAGTTAGACAACGATCAGATAATGACAGTGAACAACGAATATGAATAGCGACGTTTAACTGGTATTGCAAAAAATAAATATTTCTTTTATGTAAACTGTCTGCCATAGGTGTACGTCCCAACATACAACGTACGCATAAACGGCACGAATTACACTAAACACAGTGCAAGGGTAAACATAGAAGTATATATGGACAAGATCAATGCAATCAACCAATACAACGTCGTTATACTGCAGCAGTGGATCATAATGAAAATAGTTGTGGCTACTTTTCTGTTGTTGATTTTCACATCATTCGTATTTTGTTTCGCCTTCTTGGAATTTGTATAATATGTCTTAGTATGTAAATGGACTTACAGTGTGGTTTGAATATCTAGTGCATCGTGTAGGTGAGAGACAATGTGACTTACAACAACAACTGACCAAACGAGTAAGACGTTCGATTATATCAACATGCATGTATCCATACCTTCTTACATACAAGCATACTTGAATACATTAATCTATTGTCGGATACACGCACATGTGCATAAATGCATACTGATGAACAAGTAAACACGTATACAATGACAGCTCAACTACTTATGTATGAAGTAATTATAAGGCATCATAAAGTCTGGGGTCTCGACAGTTTCGTACCTGACCATCCCCAAAGATGGAACGCATCGGCGATCACACAGCCCGACACCACCAAGCTTAGTATCATGAATACACCGGTGTGCCTGTGAAAAAAATCCGATATATTACAGCTAATGTTGTATGTATAGTTGTATAACCAGAACAAAATATACATGTAAGTAATGCTTATTTTACTATCCAAAATATATTTTAGGAAAATGTTTGACTGATTTGTCGCGCAACAAATCAGTTAAGCTATTTGCCAAATTATGACATATAAACAAATTGTTGATTTCCCACAACTTCAACGTGTGCATATATGCAAATATGTATGCATATATATATATATATATATATATATATATATATATATATATATAATATATATATATATATGCATAATATTTATATATCAACTGTATAATTATAATATCAACATAATATATATATATATATATATATATATATATATATATATATATATATATATATATACATATATATATATATATATATATATATATATTTATATACATAATTATGCTAATATGAATAACACATTGATATATAGTGTGTTCGTAAGTAGTCAATAAAAGAAATTTTACATAGTCTCCTATCTATTGTAATTAATAAAAATAATCATGTTATGTATGCAGTATGACACCATTGTTTCTCAGCCTCTGTTTTCTTCGTAATAAATGTATATATACAAGAAAGGCTAACATTAAATGAAACAAATATATACTACACAAAGAATACTAAGCTAAGATAAATCTCTCTACATACTATTGTCGATAGGTAGGCTGAAACAGCAAACAAGATAATAGCATTACTGAATAAGTAATTAAAATCTTAAACAAGTATGAATGTAGACGGAACAAGTTAGTTTAACTTCCCTGATCAGAGAAGTGAGTTAAATATATAATTATACATTGGAAACATTTGAACTCATGAGAGGTTAAATGGATTCAGTCACAAGCATACGTCTTCGTGAAGCGCGTTTCGAAGAGTCGAATATTAAAACTAGTAATATAATTGACGACTAATATATAACCAGTAACACAATTGACCAATAATGAAGCATTCGACCAGTAAAATAAAACATCGTTTTCCACATTACCTGTCCTTAGTGCATTACTGGTCGCCTACTTCATTATTTGGTCGATCGTTACATTTCATGTTGTAACATTCGGTTCTGCCTGCGATTGAACTGCGGCCGTATCGTGCGAAGGTGTTCCGCTGAAAGGTTAGTGCTTGGCACGGCATGATGGCCACGGTTGGTGTTGGTGAGATACGCCGGTTAAGGAAGGTGTGAAATACAAGACCGAGTAGTTTCTATTCAAAGCGTCGCTTCACTGACAACCAGAGGAGTTGTTTAATTGCGGCTGTCGTGGTTCACCGGTCTCCCAGCCTAACTTACATAATGACTCTACTGCCGATTACTGTCCTATCCTCAGACGATGCAAAAAAACGGCCGTTTTGCCATACAGGATATCTCTCCATTCGGGTCATTTATCTACTTTTCATCCATCCTCTTTTTACCTATAATTTTCTGAAGCCAATTATTCTAAATCGTGGCAGCAATTGTTGTTGCAACAGCATGATAACCATGCACGTGTTGTTGTAATGATATGATCACCACGTACTCCCTGCAGACCATTCAGCAGTGCACAATGTCTACTGCATCATACACAATATCAGGACTCTCATGTTTAATGATCGCCTTTCATGGGTATATGGACTGTAATACAGACCGGTGTTTATAGCTGTGTATCGCCATTTAGGACCGTATGCATAGCGACATATTCTAAGCTTAACAAGGAGTATTGCTTCGCTGGCAGAGAAAGCTGTAAATCGTCCATTCTTACACAAAATAGGAAACCGTTTTGGTAACAATTTACATTTCAGACTGGTATGCCAACCAGTTAAACAAATGTGGATGTGTACCAGTGGATTTTGTCAGCCTGCCAGCCTGGTAGCAAACGCCTGCTTTCCATATAGAACAATAACATAGTGTAATATAATTAGTTCATTGTGGACAAGAAGCTGCCACTTACATGACGTCTTCTTCACAATACTGACGACACCAGAAACGTCGGCTCTGCTTTGAAGTTTTCAGTAGAATACGTCTGTCTGAACCCGTTTTGATCATATATTATGTGTTTATAATGATATGGTAATCCTTGTGTCATGGTCGACCTTGAGCTGATTTCTAGTTTAATTATCATGCGTGACGTTTGGGAGATTTAGTGTTGTGCAAATTTAAATCGTCTCCTTTAGTGTGACATAGAATAGCTGTTTGAATAATTATTTGAAGACATTACCATATAATACTGCGGTGTATACTAAATGAAGGTGGGTTAATACAAATAATGACGCTATCTCTACTATTACAGTCATAATAATAGTTATTATTATTATTATTATTATTATCATAGCACTAATGATGTATATATCATGTTTTAATAGTGAAAATTAGGATGGTAATAATATCGATAATAATAATAATAAAGTAATACCAATGGTATGTGATTTCTAGTGTGTCTGCTGAGCTTCTTTCTGTCATCCTGGTAACGTTTTGGTTATTACAAGGCATCTCTCGCACCAAATACATTATCCGCTTTTGCTTGATTTGAGTTCAACGCACATCCATAATCATCCAGGTTAAACCATGAACCTGGATTTTAGTGCCACGCCATAACAGGATCGCCTTAACATAGCAAATATTCGAAAGTTAAGGTCATAAAGTATTGCTTTTGAATGTTTGAAATGACAATTTTCAGTCGTTAACAACCTTCCCACTTTATCTTTAAATACGAATTTATTTCAAGTAAAAATCCATAGTTGGTACCTACAAAAATAGTCTTTAAAAAGCAATTATGTTACAAATATGTGTACATAAAGATTTAATAAATGTATCGGTTACGTAGTGTAAAAGATAATACAGTATATAGTAGTATAACATAAAATAATCATTACAACTTGTCGAACAATTGATAAAGTTTCAATTATACATGTGGATAACACATTTAAAACAGACTACATAAAATAAATAAATTAATACATTGTATAAATGATAAAAATATAAATATCACTGGTATACAGTGTACAAGGATTTGGCCGAGCTACACCATATTTGGCCAATTACCATGTCAATGTAATTGTACATACCTCTTATCATTACATACGGGAGAACACAAAATGTTAAATCGCTTAAGGTTTCTAAGATTTTAATAGACGGAATATCGTAGAGGAATGCAAACGCAAGAGAAGGTTAATGAATTAAACTGTTTACGATATCAAAATATACGAATCCCCTATCCAGGAAGTACGACACAGGACGGATTAACGTGGACAGGCTCGAGAGACTTGTTTGCAAGCCAGGTTGTTCTTAACCGAATATTTAACTGCAATAATCGTGTGGGTGTACAAACACGACCTCATTATATGTCAAGTGTATACACGTGCGAACACTGAATATACACAAGTGTTTGGCAGACTGTAGAATCATGACACACTGGAGTTGTGTGGAACTACACTTATGATCCGCTTAAAACATATTGCCGTTAAAAATTGGTAGACAAAACATGACAGACCAAACGTAGCTTATCCATAATTGTGTGTTTCTTATTTCGGGACAGTTTTCACTTGATTTGAAAACAAATGTAGTCACATACATGAATGGAAAGTAGTGCGACTAACGTCAAAGAGGTATATATATATATATATATATACATATATATATATATATATATATATATATATATATATATATTATGTGTGTGTGTGTGTGTGTGTGTGTGTGTGTGTGTGTGTGTGTGTGTGTGTGTGTGTGTGTGTGTGTGTGTGTGTGTGTGTGTGTGTGTGTGTGTGTGTGTGTGTGTGTGTGTGTGTGTGGTGCGACTAACGTTAAAGATAACCATTAACGTCTATAGTATCATTATTGGTAGTAATAGCAGCAGCAGTAGTTATAGTAGTAGCAGTAGACGTAGTATACTACTAGTAGCAGCAGCAGCAGCAGCAGCAGCAGCAGCAGCAGCAGCAGCAGCAGCAGCAGCAGCAGCACAGCAGCAGCGTATAGTGTTGTGTGTAGTGTGCGGGCCGTTGTAGTGCAGTGCTAGCGTAGCAGTAGCGGTAGCAAGCAGCAGCAGCAGAGCAGTAGCAGCAGCGTACAGTAGCAGAGCAGTGCGTGCTGCTGTGCCGTGCGTGCCGCTGCCGCTGTTGCGTGATGCAGTTGCACGTGCGTGCGTTGCATGCACAGTGCGTGCCGCTGCCGTGCGCTGCCGTGCCGTGCAGTAGCAGTAGCGTGCGTGCTAGCGTGTGCTAGCGCTGCCGCTGCCGTAGCGTGCAGTGCAGTAGCGTACCCAGTAAGCGTTGCAGTACCCAGCTAGCCGTGCCGTGCCGTAGCCGTAGCCGTCAGTAGCGTGCGCGTAGCGAGCGTTGCTGAAGCAGTGCCAGTGCCGTGGTAGCGTAGCAGTGCAGTAGCAGTAGCCAGTCCCAGTAGCCGTAGCAGTAGCAGTAGCCGTAGCGTGCGCTGCCGTAGCCGCTGCAGTGCCGCTGCCGTAGCGTGCGTGCAGTGCCAGTAGTAGTAGTAGTAGTAGTAGTGGTAGTGGTGTGGTAATAGTAGATAGAGATGTAGTCAGTAGTAGTAGTAGTAATAGTAGTAGTAAAGTAGTAGTAGCAGTAGCAGTAGCAGTAGCAGTAGCAGTAGCAGTAGCAGTAGCAGTAGTAGTAGTAGTAGTAGTAGTAGTAGTAGTAGTAGTAGAGTAGTAGTAGTAGTAGTAGTAACTATTAACGTCTGTAGTATCATTATTGGTAGTAATAGCAGCAGCAGTAATTATAGTAGTAGCAGTAGACGTAGTATATCACTAGCAGCAGCAGCAGCAGCAGCAGCAGCAGCAGCAGCAGCAGCAGCAGCAGCAGCAGCAGCAGCAGCAGCAGCAGTAGTATAATGCAATATATACATTAATATTGATATGATATAACCTATTGTTTAATTACATTTTAAACATACTAAAATCATGACATATGTATATATACATTAACAGTTTAACTAGGATTTATTGATGATTGATAACTTGAAATGTACAGATAATCGAATGTAGGTTTTATTAATGAATTTTATTGACATGGTGATAAAAGTAGTGCTATTATACATGAACGTACATGTTCAAATTGAAACCATTGTTATAACAATATATTAAATACTACTTAGTGATATAACGTTTTTAAATATATAATCGTTATAATGTTACACTCGACACATTATAAAGGTAAAACGCATTCAGTGCTGTCCATTTGTTTATTTTTATTTATCTTCATGCTACAACATTAACATGTGCCATTTCATGACGAGTAACAACATCAGGTCATGATTATATACATTTGAAATTGAGCTAAAGGGGAAGATGTAATTTATAATGAAGATGTGACATTATGCTAAACATTCGCATAAGTACACATTTCTTGTGTAGGCGTTCCTATGTACAAATGATAACATTTATATAAGTGTGCATGTGTTTACACATTCCAGCCGATCACTATAATTACATATTGATCAACATATGACGAATTCGATTCGGAAATTTAGAGCACATACGTTTTGGCTGTAAGTACTTTTTTTACATATAATGAACTAACTTCATTGTGCAATGTGGCAAATGCATCTACAAATCAACGTGACTCTCCCAAGCACAGAACACTTGCACGGTTTGACAAATATTCGTATGCAGCAAGTGATTTGCAATGCTCACGATCTACCTCCACATATTAAAACAATTTAATTTTGTTTATTAAATATATTTTAAGATGAAACTCTGTTAAAGAAGTTCCTTTAGCATGTTGAATCGGTTAGAACTCTCATGCTTTCCTTTTGTGATTACGTATCGCCATCTACCGGGTGTACTAAAGATATTTTCAACATCAATTAAAATCCGTTGCGATTTGTCATAAATCTGCCATAAGCTAATGTTGTTTACGCCCACTGTGAGTGTTAATATGTGTGTGCAAAGTACATGAAAATAAATACGAAATCTACATTTGATGCAAATCCATATTAAAAAGTAAATATTCCTCTGAACGTTCTATAAATATCCATAGTATTTGGGACAATCTTACGATGTCACGTGCGTGTTCAAAGTCATATCGTCATCATACGTCTGTGTCTATCGTCTCTTCTTCGTCCTGTTCCACTGGCGCTTGTTCTTCCTGCTCCACCGGCGATTGTTCTTCCTGTTCTACTGCCGCTTGTTCTTCTTGTTCTACTGCCGCTTGTTCTACTGCCGCTTGTTCTTCTTGTTCTACTGCCGCTTGTTCTTCTTGTTCTACTGCCGCTTGTTCTTCTTGTTCTACTGCCGCTTGTTTTTCCTGTTCTACTGCTGCTTGTTCTTCCTGTTCTACTGCCGCTTGTTCTTCCTGTTCTACTGCCGCTTGTTCTTCCTGTTCCACCGGTGCTCGCTGTTCGTGTTTCACGGGGTCGGCCAGACACTTGTCCTCCAGGCGTATAACGAAATCGTTGCAACATTTCTCCTTCGTCGTGTCGAGCACCTTCCAACCACAGCAGCATTCCGTCCACGTCTTGCGCTCATACAGCTGGTCGACGCAACAGATGTGTGTGCCTATGTCGAACGCCTTGCCAGCGCATTTCCCCTTCTTGCAGTTATCTGTAAACATGTGACGTCCATTAAAGGATGTGCATATATGTAGTATTACTATTACAATGTGTGTTAATTTGTTTAGTAAAGGCTAAGATAAACATTAAAGCAGGTTTCAGAATATATAATAAACATATTATATTTGCGATGGGCAGTGGATACGTTTTAGCACGAAACCAGATCCCAGCTGTTTTGGCCTGCCACGAATCTCATTGTTTGGTGTCTGTTTGATAAACATAAGTTTATCAAACAGACAACAACCACCTCCTGAATCGATCAAATATATAAGTGTTTTGATTTGCATACTTAAAGTATCATTTGTTTTTGTCGTTACATCCAGAGTGCTTCGGTGGTATAATTTAGAAAAAAAACAGAAAATTTACCAAAATGAGATATAGATGTGAAAATGAGCTCGCATGTCGGAGTAGACACAATGAAGGTTTTCGTTTTCGCAAAACTAATGTTAAATGTGTGAAACGAAATAATTGAACTGACATGTGTATGTGTGTGTATTTGTTTGTATTTGTATTTGTGTTTGTACTAATACTTGTGTTTGTGTTTGTGTTTGTGTTTGTGTTTGTGTTTGTGTTTGTGTTTGTGTTTGTGTTTGTGTTTGTGTTTGTGTTTGTGTTTGTGTTTGTGTTTGTGTTTGTGTTTGTGTTTGTGTTTGTGTT
Organism: Ridgeia piscesae; assembly: GCA_025642075.2. Classification (NCBI taxonomy): domain Eukaryota; kingdom Metazoa; phylum Annelida; class Polychaeta; order Sabellida; family Siboglinidae; genus Ridgeia; species Ridgeia piscesae. The sequence goes on along the minus strand of JAODUO010001399.1, from coordinate 40,760 downwards.
TGTGTTTGTGTTTGTGTTTGTGTTTGTGTTTGTGTTTGTGTTTGTGTTTGTGTTTGTGTTTGTGTTTGTGTTTGTGTTTGTGTTTGTGTTTGTGTTTGTGTTTGTGTTTGTGTTTGTGTTTGTGTTTGTGTTTGTGTTTGTGTTTGTGTTTGTGTTTGTGTTTGTGTTTGTGTCGTGTTGTGTTTGTGCTTGTGCCTGTGCTGTTGTGTGTGTTTGTGCTTTGTGTTGTGTTGTGTTGCTGTTGCTGGTTGTGTTTGTGTTTGTGCTTTGCTGCTGTGTTGTGCTCTGTGTTGGCTGTTGTGTTTGTGTTCGTGTTTGTGCCCAGTGTTTGGTTGTGTTTTGTTTGTGCTTAGTGCTGTGTTGTGTTGCGTCTGTGTTTGCTGTTGTGTTGTGCTTGTGTCTGCTGTTTGTGTTTGTGTTGCTGCTGCTGTGTGCTGTGCTTGCTCGTTTGTCGTTTCGCTCAGCCTTGTGTTGTGCTTTGTGCTTGTGTTTGTGCGTTTCAGTGCTTGTGTTTGTGTTTGTGCTTGCTGTTTCCGCGTCTGTGTTTGCTGTTTCGCTCAGTTCAGTCGTTCAGGTTCAGCTAGGTCTGTGTTTGTGTCTGTGCCTGTGTTGTGTTTGTGTTTGCGTTGCGTCTGTGCTTGGCTGTGTTTGTGTCTGTTTTGTTGTCGTGTGTGCTGTGTTTGTGTTTGTGTTTGTGCTTTGTGTTGTGTTGTGCTTGGCTTGTGCTTGGTTGTGTTTGTGTTGTGTTGTGTTTGTGTTTGTGTTTGTGTTTGTGTTTGTGTTTGTGTTTGTGTTTGTGTTTGTGTTTGTGTTTGTGTTTGTGTTTGTGTTTGTGTTTGTGCTTGTGCTTGTGCTTGTGCTTGTGCTTGTGCTTGTGCTTGTGCTTGTGCTTGTGCTTGTGCTTGTGCTTGTGCTTGTGCTTGTGCTTGTGCTTGTGCTTGTGCTTGTGCTTGTGCTTGTGCTTGTGCTTGTGCTTGTGCTTGTGCTTGTGCTTGTGCTTGTGCTTGTGCTTGTGCTTGTGCTTGTGCTTGTGCTTGTGCTTGTGCTTGTGCTTGTGCTTGTGCTTGTGCTTGTGCTTGTGCTTGTGCTTGTGCTTGTGCTTGTGCTTGTGCTTGTGCTTGTGCTTGTGCTTGTGCTTGTGCTTGTGCTTGTGCTTGTGCTTGTGCTTGTGCTTGTGCTTGTGCTTGTGCTTGTGCTAGTGCTAGTGCTAGTGCTTGTGCTTGTGCTTGTGCTAGTGCTAGTGCTAGTGCTAGTGCTAGTGCTAGTGCTAGTGCTAGTGCTAGTGCTAGTGCTAGTGCTAGTGCTAGTGCTAGTGCTAGTGCTAGTGCTAGAGCTAGTGGTAGTGGTAGTGGTTGTGGTTGTGGTTGTGGTTGTGGTTGTGGTTGTGGTTGTGGTTGTGGTTGTGGTTGTGGTTGTGGTTGCGGTTGCGGTTGCGGTTGCGGTTGCGTTTGCGGTTGCGTTTGCGGTTGCGGTTGCGGTTGCGTTTGCGTTTGCGTTTGCGTTTGCGTTTGCGTTGCGTTTGCGTTTGCGTTTGCGTTTGCGTTTGCGTTTGCGTTTGCGTTTGCGTTTGCATTTGCATTTGCATTTGCATTGCTTTGCTTTGCATTTGCATTTGCATTGCATTTGCATTGCATTTGCATTTGCATTTGCATTTGCATTTGCATTTGCATTTGCATTTGCATTTGCATTTGCATTTGCATTTGCATTTGCATTTGCATTTGCATTTGCATTTGCATTTGCATTTGCATTTGCATTTGCATTTGCATTTGCATTTGCATTTGCATTTGCATTTGCATTTGCATTTGCATTTGCATTTGCATTTGCATTTGCATTTGCATTTGCATTTGCATTTGCATTTGCATTTGCATTTGCATTTGCATTTGCTTGTGTATGTGCGTGCCTGCGTGCGAATGTGTGTAAATGTGTTTGTTACTTGTGATATTCTAAGTAATATAATGTAATGAAACTTGCACAGGTCAAAGCAGAAGCAATGATGAACATATTCAACAACATCTGTGTAAGAAATATGAATGGTACCATTTATATTTATTACACACATGTTGTTGAATATGTTCATTATTGCTTCTGCTTTGACATGTGCACGTTTCATTACTAGATTTCGCCCGCGATCTACGCAGGTGTTGGAGTACATCCAACATGTCCCCGCCCACAACCGTCAGCTTTGTCCACCGGTGCCCATTTTGGAGGACATGTTGTTAGTATATTCTACATGCAATTCATGACTCTACTATTACTCTCAATGGCTGTAATGCTATGCATATTGCATTAACCAGTTCTACAATAATATATCATTATGACAAATCTATACATACCGTCATTGTAATACCAGTTTTTTATATAGCATTTATACCATCATACATACCATAAGACAATTTGTCTCTAGCCCCAATGCTCAATAAACTTGGAACAATGAATCGATACGGGTTCCGTGCTACCGTATTAATATGTCCACTTCATTTCTTTATTGGGTGTGTTGTAAAAATGTCATATGCTAATGGTCAAATTAAAAATGCAGTTGGTATAGTTGTTGATTTTAATAAGGCCTTTGATATATGTAACCATGAGATATCTTATAAACAGTTATGATTACGAAGCCACTTCTGGAACAGGATGCCATTAGTAAATATTGACTAGTATGTTTTAGGGTTGTTACATGTCATATATGGACTTCCACGTGGTATAAATTAGGTTTACGTTTATTTGTGCTTGATGTTAAAGATGTCAGCAATATATCAACGTTAGCAAAAATCATACGTTTTGCTGACGATGCGAATATATGTTGCACTGGTAACGATCAAATAGAACTACACGGCGTTTTATACAGAACACTTGTTAAATTGTACAAATGGTTTGCTGTAAACAAATCATCACCCATCTTGTACACAGAAAAAAACCGTTTTATATGCTATTCTGGAAATTTACATTATATGTTGACATTTCTGTGTTCGTAAACTATTAACGAAACACCCGAATACGTGTAACATAATTTCTGGTAATAGTCGCTGTTTACCAGCTAAACTAGAAGCAACGGCCAACACGGTTGGAACAAAGCATTCAGAATATGTTTCCTGATGGTTTGAAAACAATTTTAAGCGGTACGTCACAACACATGTTAATGGACAAAAAGAAACTTTAAAAATTCAAAATGTATTTCCATTTGTGGAGTAAACTGTGGAACACAATGCCTGTGAGCACCAGCAGTGCAATATTTAACAATTGCTGTCGCCTGTGAATTTACTAAATCTATAAATAACAGGATATTGCCTTGCTTAGCCAGTGCATATTGTATTTTGTTTACTGAAATTGAGCTATTGTATTGCATATTCTACATGATCTTTTTACAACATGTAACTGAACTGGTTGGGAATCGAACCATATGAAAGAATTGTACTTCAGTTCACCACTTTCCTTCAACACTGATTATATATACTTACTTTGTTTGCTCGCTTAGTTGCTACACTAATAACATACCTTTGTTGAGGAAGAAGCTGTCGACGAGGGTACAACAGGTCACCAACGTGCCTAGGACGAGCAGAACGCTGACGTGCCTGCAACACAGCAACACAGCATATATCACACATTTAACATGTTTACATATTGTCCACCGTTCGCACACTGACTGCGGGTATTAAGCATTACAACTATATAATTGCATCAACAATACATCCAATCACTTAATAAAGTCAACGTGGGGACTGGATATATATGCATATTAATGTTGCCGATCACAAGTAATTAATAACATTCTATTAAGACACACCAGAAAATTACCCACACCATAATAGTAGTAGCATACATGAAGACTATTTGGTAGCACATTGATATGGTTTATCGGATAGTGAATACTTACATGATGCTTTCTTTGATATATCAATGTCTGTGTCAGTGGAGTGAAGCGTCTATCTACTGCGACCAGGTAATGCTTGCTTATTGTGTCCGCCATGTACCGTATATATATAGCACTACCTTCTACTTAGCTACGTGCAGGGTTCGACCTTGATCTGATGTTTGTTTTAATTATCTCTCGACATAAACGTGCGTGGCGTGCAGAATGTTGAGTGGTATGTGGCATTGGCTCTTAGAATGCTTTTAGTCTTTCTGACAAAGCAATAATCGTAGATTGTCGTGATTGCCTTCAACAACATCCATAATTACTAGTGAAAGTTATACGTGTGCCAACGTTCTTCCAAAGTATCGCTTTTTGGAAGTTATTTTTTGTTAGCTAGATACATGGCTATGGTAGCATTTCAAAATATTTATGTTTTTGTTAGACATATTAATCATTACGGTAACACAATTGTGTTTCAGTTACAACGTAACGTAATAACAAAGAATAGCATGGGTCCAACCATTCGGTATTCTTTGCTCAATGATTTATCACGATCAAAGGGTTAGACACTTTCAAGATATGTGTACAATGAGACAGTAGACATGTACTGACTGGGTATGCTAAGAGGTTATTCGACATAAGCTATATCGACACATAGGTCATAGTTCCTGTACAAGTGACGTAGTATTATACACAATAGATTCCTATGTCTCTCTGAAGAGATGTTAAAACTGCTGATCCTGCTCATGATAGAAGTTTGTTTAAAACCCGTTACACCGGATAGTCACGTATCTCATTCTACCAAAAACAAAAGAAGGCTGCATTAGCTTTTCACAAAACCCTTTCTCCCGGTGTATTTGTTTGTGGTGTAAGCTAGTTACCCGATCGAACCTGTTAGTGATGTATTTGTTTCCGAACGAAGTGTGTCGTGTTACGTTGTTACAATTCGTCGATCCTCTAAACGTAACTAATTCCAAAAAGGCGAAATTCTTGCATCAGCAGAGGGGTGTGTACGCTCCAAACACATCACCCCTGCATAAGGACGCGAAAGGAACATTCGTTATTATCAATCTGGCGTGATGTGTCAGTGCAATTCATTTTACTCTTGTATATGATGAAGTTTGTTGTAACGGTGGTTCGAGATACAGGCTGGGTGATCCCATTTTGGGCCCGTTTGCTACACAATTTTTTTGTTTCCATGAAGTAGTGTTTGGCTTATCAAGTTGTTTTGTATACTAAGAGGTGTTGCGTCTTTTGAGTGCCACAGCAGATAAGGCAACTGAGTGGAAAATCGACACTTGCTATTGTGTTTATCCAGCGGGCGCGGTATCAAGTAGTCACTTCAAATTTGCCAATTTTACAACTACGACAATAATTAACACGGTTACGTGACAATAATAAGTATGATCGGGCTAACTGCTTTCACGGCGTAGTTACTCAGCAAATTGTGTGCACGTGAGGCCCACATCTAGAACACATATTCCACCATTACGCAGACGCCTGTCTCAGCCGCTCTCTGTAACTTTGGCAATAATCCAACTGAGGACTTCCAGCGTTTAACAGTATCACGTGACAATAACATGGACGTGCGAACAGAGCGATTGCATGTCTTTGTGACTTTGTAAAATGAAAAGCACAAATACATTGTTTTGTAATTCCTAAAAAAACGTTAGCGTGTAATAGTAAACTGCAGTAACAATGACGAATCTCACGCGCAATTAATAGCGGGCCGTTAAAAAATGATGAACAAAGAACACGCATTTTGGAATATTATTCATAATAACTTCCGGCTTAAGCTGCACTATGCAGCAGACAATGGCATACATAAAAACATTATATATATATATATATATATATATATATATAAATATATATATATATATATATATATATATATATATATATATATATATATATGTTTTTATATTGTTCCCTGAAGTTATTATGAATAATATTCCAAAATGCGTGTTTTTTTCATTTATATATATATATATATATATATATATATATATATATATATATAGATTGGAACAATGCTTAATGAAGTTGCAACGGAGACATATGACAATATCATGTAGGACCTTTGTTAGAACATTCGTTTTTCCAACATGCTGTCACAGGCATCACCATTGTCATTTGTAGCAAACTAAGACAGACAATCGACTCCTCACTTTTCTGATCGAACTACTTAATATCACGTGTGATCTTTCTCGTGTCATAGCTCGTGTGAGCTCGATAATTGACAACTTTAGCAAGTTCTTACACGTGAACGCTCTCGTTTCAACTCGTGTGATTTTGAAAATTGACAGCTTTGTGAACTAATTACATTTGAAAACTATCTATCTAGATAACAAGAGTTTTGCTCCCAAGCTACTAGGCATAATCGAATAGCATACATACACACGCACATACGAGCGCACGCACATGCGTACACACATATATACTGCTAATATTATATATATATATATATATATATATATATATATATATATATATATATATATATATATATATATATATATATATATATATATATATATATATATATATATATATATATATATATGTGTGTGTGTGTGTGTGTGTTTTTGGTGTGTGTGTGGTTTTATGTGGGGTGGTGTGGGTGTGTGTGTGTGGTGTGGGTGTGGTGTGTGTGTGTGTGTGGTGTGGTGTGTGTGTGTGTGTGTGTGTGGGTGTGTGGTGTGGGTGTGGGTGTGGGTAAAATCGGCAACCTAGCATTCTCTATTACAACTTGGAATCATGCATGGAATCGATTGCGCCTTAGTGTGTGCCAATATGCGCGTATCAGCCAATACGTCATTTTAACAGTTATTTTAAAATTGAAAAATCTTAATTATAAATATAATTTATTTAATTAATTACTGCAATTAATATAATGTTACTGTAGTAGCAGTATTAACTATTTATTAGTTGTATTTCTATATTTATTATTTATTTTAAAGACAATATGATAGGTTTTAGTTACTAGTAATGATTGCTTGATTTAGCAGTATAGGTTGTTAATGATTGTATTTAAGATAATACCAATTTACTATTGCAATGCGAGACAGAATAAATATTTGCATGGGGTGCTCTGTAGAAATAAATAGTTATTAAATGGTTGTTGTATGTAAATGAGGTGTACAAATTTAATCATTCTGTGTTCATAAACATGTTTGTGCGTCAATTCGATTTACCAGATTATGCAAACAGTTTCTTGCAAGGTACTGTGAGTGGGGGAGAGGTAGACAGAACAAGAGGGTGGAGATAACATCAACGAATGGACATGAAAGGAGTTCTCTGACCACACATGGCTGTCAAGAAGAGGGACAAGTGGAGATAACTTCAATAAAAACACCTCAATGGTGCCCAGACGATCCTCACGGGACAAAGTGACATTGACTTAATGGAAATACACGATTTGATATGTCTAATCACGCCTTGGTCTCTGCCAGGAATTCCGAGTATCATATTACAGTGTTGACAGCCAGGCATGTTATGCTGAGTAACCATGACATGCAAACAAACGGTGCATATAGTATACATATTTCCACCACGTAGCAGATTTGACGTGAGTCAAGTGTCCAATGTTGACAAAGTCGGAGGGCTGTAGTCAACAACTGAATAATGCTAGTGTTTGATCGTATGTGTTACAACGTGTCGATTACTGCCTTTTTGCCTCGTGCCGAGGAGCACACAAACTATCCAAGATGGCGCCTGTCAGCCCAAATCCCGTTCCGGTTGTATCTTCTCGAAACATTACTTATCGGTATCTCATATAACCACCTTAAACAATTTATTATTTTATAACATTACAATTAAAGCAAATATTGCATACACCTGTTTCAAACGTTAGTGGTGTGGAGATATATCTAGTTTGTGTAGTGGATGTGCCAGTTTTATTATATCGTTAGATATGTCAGTTCTATACAAAGGTGTTGCTAATATTAAAATATCACAAAACATACAACGTAATGTAAAACACAATTGACAATGGTAGGACACGGTGACGATTTGCATTAATAAGAAAACATAGCTGAGATATATATTGAAGCAGAAAGGCTATGTAGGAGAACATTGTGATATTTTGAGACAATTCTGTTGAGAAGTCGCGACAATATTATGTGTCAGGATCTAACAAGAAACTATTTATTATGTGCACATTTGCTGCTGCATCTATCCAAAAACAGAAACTGATATTGTAGAAAACGACTACGCGAGTGAATGCTGACTACACGTTGCATTATTGCGTAATAACCAGGTTGCTTAGCAACGTCATATGAATACAGACGGGATGAAACCAAGCAGTTTTCTAAAGCTTTTGTGAACAATAAAAACAATTAAACAAATATTAGCAGGATCATTGTGTTCGTTACGCATAGATACACCCTCACACACCGCCACCATCTTAACGACATTTTCCTGTTAAATACGAAGTAGATGATCCGATTGAATTTGATGTTAAACGTCTCCAAGGCATATGGAATAGACCGAATACAAGCATCAGTTTGTATTTCTCAATCCATGATCAAAAATATTTCAAGATTTGATCGGAATCAAGATCAGTTATGACTTAAGGGAAGGCAATAACCTGAGAATCTAAAGCGAAAATCCACGGTTTGAAATTGGTGGTGTATAAAATTTGAAAAACAAGCGGAAATATTGATTGATAAGTAGTATTCTTGTGTTAAGGTTATTCATAAAGTTGTACTGGACATATATTGAGTAGTAGTTTTGGTTAAAGTTTGTTAGTTAACAGTATTTTTGAACCAATTAGTATAGTGGGTGATAATATGGTAATCTAGGCTTCGACAAATTGTAAACAAGATTGAGCAAATCTCTTTATTTGATATAGTATATAAGAGATAAAGCAATAAGAGTAAAACTACATATGTAAGATAATATTTGTGAATAGGCATCATTGTTATTAAAAAAAACAAGCTTTTTAGTGGGAAACCCCTTGTTTTTTAATGGGAACCAACTTTCCGCTAGGGAACGGTACCGTACAGACTAAATTTATTGTTTCATGGTAGCATAGGTAGTAAGTTTTTATAACATAAATAAAATGTGCTGCAGTTGCTGTAAAAAAATACAAAAACAGTATTTCTAAAGACTAAGTTGGTCAAAACTAAGAGTTGTTTTTGGGGACAAATCGTAAAAGAACCGGCAAGGGGGGGGGGGAAAGGGGAAGGGGGGATTTGGTGGGTAACCACCCCCAACAGCTTTGGATTTTCCCTATGGGGGTGGGAAAACTTTCAGAGACAACGGGGGAAAGGGTTTACGTTCCAATGTTTGGGGTGTTGGAAAGAAAAGAACGTTTTGGGGAAGGAAGGGGGCCCATATTAATACATGTGGGGACAAAAAACGGGGATGGAAAACCAGGATAGTAAAGAGATACAGAAGTTGGTAGGGGACACTGAAGAAGACGGGGTTAAACAGATCATACTCTAGGAATCTTGCCAGTGATGGGGGTAGGGGGAAAAACATTTTGAAACTGCAAGAGGATGGCAATTAAGCACTATTAGAGCAGATGTGTGAAGAAGAAGGGTTGGGGTTTTTAATTTGGGGGGGAATTTTTTGGGGAAAAAAGGAACCCTGTTTTTGAGGAGGCCCCCCAAAGGGGAGGCTCCAAAATTTTTCCCCCGGGAAATGGGCGGGTTCCTTTTTAAAAAGTTTCAAATCCGGGGTCTGGGATGTTGGTAAAAAAGAAAATTCCCAAAGGGCACCTTTGGGAAACCCTGGAATTTGGGTTTAAAAAGGTTTTTTAAATGCAAGGAGGTTTTGTAAATAAAAAAATAAAATAAACATTATGGAAAGAAGACCCTTACAAATAGGTATAACTGAATTTGGGCCACACCCGATATATCAGATGCCCCCAATTAGGGAAAGACAGGGTTTGTAATGTTTAGGAAAGACAGATTAGGAAGAAGGGAGGCGGAGTTATTTTTTTATATTAAAGAATCCATCCAAGCCTTTTGAAATAAAATTAGAAAAAAAAGCAGAATGTGAAGAAGCTGTCTGGTGTAACATAGTTACAGGGAAACTCACCATTAACCGTTGGGGAGTGTTAAGTCCAAACATAAGCATGGGGGAGTGAAAAATACATAACGCTATCAAAGAAGTAGTGGGGGTTTTTTAAAGGGGGATTTTAGCCATGGGGATATACAGTGGACATCTCTACAGAGTACCGGGGAGAGAGGATCAAGAGTTTTTTTAAAATTTTGACAAGATAGTTTCCTTTCTCAACATGGTTTAAGCAAAAAGGGGGGAGAATTTAAAAAAATAGGGATTGAGCTCCAAGGGAAAGGGAAATTTTTGATTATGTCAAAATATGTGAGCCACGGGGGTAGTGATCCCAAACCCGATACATTTTACATCAAAAAAGGGGGGGAACTGAGTAGAAAAATAAGGTACAGGAAAAAATTCACAAAGGAAGATATAAGGACATGAGGGAATATTTAGCAAAGATAGACTGGAATAACACATTGAAGAATAAGACAGCAACAGAATGCTGGAATATTTTAAAAGAGTGAAATTGACTGCGTCGTTGACAGATTTGTCCCCTTGAAAAAACAGGGGAAACGGTCAAAGAAGAAACACTTATCGAAGGAAGCCATTAGAAAAATCAAGTACAAGCAAATGATGTGGAAGACATATAGACATACCGGAAGTGAAGAAGACTATAGCATTTATAAAGAAGCACTTAATCAAGCTACAGCTGAAATTAGAAATTCAGAGAGAAGCTACGAACAAAAAATTGCTTTTAATATAAAACATGACAGCAAGAGTTTTTATGCGTATGTTCGAAGTAAACAGAAAGTTCAGGATAAGGTCGGTCCTCTAGAAGGTAGTGATGGAAACATAATAACAGTGGAATTCTTAATGCCAGAAAACCTAAATGAGTACTTTAGTTCGGTGTTTACCAGGGAAGATATTAGTATATTACCAGTACTTGAGACTAAGTTCAAAGGGAGAGAGTTTGACTATTTAGGACAACTAATTGTAACCCCAACAATGGTAGCTATGAAAATAAGAGATACGAAGGATAATAAATCACCTGGAGTGGATGGGATTCCTCCCAAATTACTATTGGAAATTGTAGAACAAATCAGCATACCGCTTGCAACAGTGTTCAATTTGTCATTAGAGGAGGGAATAGTTCCGTTAGAATGGAAAGAAGCAAACATTATACCATTATTTAAAAAAGGTTCGAGAAACAAGTCAGAGAACTATAGACCAGTGAGTTTAACATCGGTGATTTGCAAACTATTAGAAAGACTAATTAAAGATCACCTGGGTGATTTTCTTGTTAAAAATAAATTGATAAACCCATCTCAACATGGGTTTTTAAAAGCGAGGTCATGCTTAACAAATATGTTATGTTTTTTGGAAGATGTCACAAAGTGGGTAGATGAGGGTTCACCAGTAGATATAATCTACTTAGATTTTAAAAAAAGCCTTTGACAAAGTGCCACACCAAAGACTACGACTTAAACTAAAGCCCCATGGCATAGGAAATGGAATGATCAACTGGATAGAAAAATGGCTTATTGATAGAAGACAAAGAGTAGTAGTTGATGGGGAGGTTTCAAACTGGAAAGCGGTTTTGAGTGGAGTACCGCAGGGATCAGTACTGGAACCTATTTTATTCTTAATATTATCAATGATTTGGATGATGACATAACAAGCAAGGGTTGAAGTTTGGGAACAAAAGTGTTTAGGAAAATTAAAAGTGGTGCAGATAGACAGCATTTACAAGATGATCTTAATAAGTTGATAGAATGGTCTGAGAAGTGGCAAATGCTGTTTAATTTTGGAAAGTGTCAGTGCCTTCACACAGGACATGGGAATGAAGATGCACAATATACAATGGGTGGTACTGTACTAAATACTACCTTAAAGGAAAAGGACTTAGGGTTTACTATTAGTGATGACATGAGGGTATCAGAGCAGTGTGGAATTGCAGCAGCGAAGGGAAACCAAATTCTTGGATTAATTAGGCGAAATATAGTGTACAAAGAAAAAGAACTAATAATACCGCTGTATAAAACAATAGTTAGACCTCACTTAGAATATTGTATACAACCATGGAGGCCATATCGCAAGAAGGATATTGATATGCTAGAAAGAGTACAAAGGAGAGCAACCAAAGTGATACCAAAACTCAGGAATAATAGTTATGAAATGCGTCTAAAAGAATGTGGTTTAACAACACTAGAAACCAGAAGATTGAGAGGAGATCAGATTGAGGTGTTTAAAATATTGAATGGATATGAAAATATTGACAGAAATATTTTTTTCACAGTCAAGGAAGAGAGAAGGACTAGAGGACATGGAGTTACATTAGCAAAGAAGCTTTTTTATTTTCACAAAGAACAGTAAACGAATGGAACAGATTATCAGCTGATTGTGTAGGTGCTAGTAGTGTTAATATATTTAAAAATAAAATCGACATATACCTAAGACGGGCGGGGTATACTTAGATAGATAGGTTGGACTCTCGATAAGCCAAATGGCTTCCTAGTCCACCTACCATCTAGAGTTGAATCTATAGGTGGCAATCTTGTTAAGTCTTGTTAAACTGGTGACGCAGATAAATTCTGACATAAATACAAAACATTCGTAATTTCCATTGAAAATGTATCATCATCCAATGGAAAAAAATTCAAATTCCATATGTTAACTGACTGTAGGTTACATATAGAAAACAAATATATCGTTAGCAGTAACATAGTAAGACACTTTGGTATTCTTATTAAATAAATCACAAGTACAACATGTTCGCATAGATTGGTTGGTTTTCACAAACTGTTCTTATTTTACGGAAGTTAAATTTCCTGGATAGTTTTCTATATTCACATTGCCATATTTGCATAATATATTATGTATGTACAGCATCGGTCGACATCGAAGGTTCTTTGAACATCAACACATTAATTAAACATGTGACACAGCAGTAAGTGTAGCGACCATGTGGAGGAATTATGTAAGTACGTATTGCGTGAGTCAATATTAAGCAGCAAGAAATGTATTCACGTTACCAAACAATAATAGTGTGTAAATATGGACTGCAGCTTTCCAACTATGTGAATGTTAAACATGTGAATCATAGTCAGAGGGGACACATTGTGGAGTTATGCGCGCTGTATTATCTGAGTGTAATGCATGGTTAGTTACGTAGGTTTCTGCGTATTTCTTGTACAAAGCAAATATAGTCCGTGACATAAACAAGCTACTTGGCACAGATATCATAGATGACTCACGTATACAGAATAAGCGCTACGTGTGACCTACTATTATAATTAAGCAGCTAATAAAGTTGAAGTCTTATTTAACTTATCAAGTATTACTTTATTTTATTGATATATTATAATAGTCTGTTTAATAACATTATGTATATTGCATATTAATTGTGTCCATATTAACACCGCGTAATTATGAACATCGGCTGAATCAAATACGTTTCATAATTTTTTTCTTTACATATATAATATATATATATATACACATATATATATATATACATGGTAGCATATCTACTTTACAATTAATGATTATGTAGATATGCTATGGTTCAAACGCTTGGTTTCAAACTATGCTATGACCTTTGCTTCAAAACTGTATATATATATATATATATATATATATATATATATATATATATATATATATATATATATATATATATAATATATCGATATACTACTTTACAATTAACGACTAAACGAATCGTTTCAAACTATGCGATGTCCATCGCTGTGCATATTGTATTTAACAACTGCCAAACTATACAACCAGGTCCAATTTAGTTACTGCTTCAACCCTCTGTTCAGTGACTGCTGATTATTTGCTGGATTGTTTGTCGTAGGATGATAATAACGAGCTACCAATGTGGCTATGCATTACAGTAATGCAACAAGCTTTAACACGTGGCATAACGCCAGCGTCACATTGTTGAGCTTCACAATATTACGTTGTATCACGGTGACGCAGCAACTCAAAATTAAATAGATCGCAGCCCACTTCAAATGCAAAATAATACACAACGTCGGTCCTGCGCCAAGTTAATAATGACACGTATTTGATGCCAACATCATCGTATATAAACCACGCCGTTTGTACCAAATCTGTACAATGCGATCTTAGATCAACTGAGAACTTTAGAGAAGAATCCGATCGAGGCACACACTGAAGCACGCATCATGTAAGTATAATCATCTTTCGAAATATCCAATAGGGTAGATACGAAATTGATAATGTCATGGCGGCATCAGTGTTTATCAAGATGACGCTCAACTTACTATTCTGTTATAGATCTTAAGATAATAAGCACACAAGTGTAACGCGTCAATCACAATGACTAATGATTTTTTATCCTGGCCAAATCAAAATCGCCAAATCGCCTACTCGGTTTAATTGGTATGTCTTAAACTGAACATGTGTTTTAGCATCGTTTTTATAAAAACGCACATTTTCATATAGTGCGCTATCCAGTCTTCAGGACTGACGAAGGCGCATTACACATCACCGCCTGACAGACGGGTTCAACGTACATCATCGCAACTTCTCTAGGAAGTAATCAGTTGCAATTAATGCGCAAGCTCGTTTATAACTAGGTAAATCCGCGACTGTCTGCAACCAGGTATTCATTCATACGTATGTGTGTTGTTGAGCAACATAGAGTGAATGAACATGTCTAGTGTTCGACGCGGGTCTCTTATTCGAGAGTGACCATCAAGCCTCTGAATCAATACGCCACTACTTTATGTAATTGTATGTATGCGTGGCTGTTTGTAATGCTTAGACAGGTACCGATTAGTCTCTTGTATTTTTCAGGCATATCGGCACATTCGTGGCCCTGGGAATGATGATTGCATTGTCGGCAAACGTCGACGGATTTGATCTGAGGAACATACGTATGTATTTGACGTAACACATATGCATATCATGTATCTTCCAAGAGATGGTATTCCAAATGTATGCAATTTAATTGGTATTATGTTCACACACACACACACACACACACACACACACACACACACACACACACACACACACACACACACACACACACACACACACACACACACACACACACACACACACACACACACACACACACACACACACACACACACACACACACACACACACACACACACACACACACACACACACACACACACACACACACACACACACACACACACACACAGCACACACACACACACACCATCACACACACACACTAATATATATATATATATATATATATATATTATATTATATATATATATATTATATTGTATTATAAATATCATATATATTCACTATATGTGTGTGTGTGTTTGGGTAGTGTGTGATACATATACGTAATATTATGTACTATGCAATAGTGTAACGTTCGTGCTGATGTGTATGTACGTTAATCTCAACATATTATATCTTTGTTATTGTAACATTGTAAAATCAAAATCTCCTTATCTCTTTTTCTACAGTGAACAAAGGCCCAAAACCCATCTTTAAGAAATGCAATGACCAGGAGTTCAACTTCAGAATCCAGCTGTGCTGTGTCGACCAGCTGTACCCGCGAGTGACCGGCACGGAGTGCTGTTGTGGCTACAAACTGTTGGACACCGCCATGGAGAAATGTTGCCACGGATTCATCATTCCATTCCACGAAAAGTGTCACGCCAATCCGTTGAAACCAACCAAATTGTAGAAATGTGATCAACGTGTGTGTTCTCTAAAGCAACATACTATATGTTGGACGTTGCATAAGAATCCACCTGCGTAAAGAGGATATGGATGTATTATATTTTTGATGGCCGCAGCGCCTCTAACTACAGCAGCTATCTGGCACTCATTCTGGATCATGATGGTGTATTGATATTTCCTGTACATATACATTATTGTACATAACAGATGCTATGATTGCATTTATTTGAAGTGATGTTGTGTAGTTTGATATAATAATGAAGATATTATATTTTAATTTAATAAATAATATATTGTACATATCACAAACCGATTTCCAATAATATTGTTTAATACCGTCTTTTCGTAGAATAAGAACAAGCTTTGTGAATATGCATAATATTTAGTTTTGTTAATAAAATAAATAGTATATGAACCCCAACAATCGGTGTTGACTTCTTTGTGTATGTGATAATGCGAGCATTTCGGTATGTAGATTAGATGCTGGTATGTTCGCGAACACTATCGCCAACTTTTGATTGTATTTGTGTTAATCTGGCCACCCATGTCAGGCGCAGGCGCAGGCGCAGGCGCAGGCGCAGGCGCAGGCGCAGGCGCAGGCGCAGGCGCAGGCGCAGGCGCAGGCGCATGCGCAGGCGCAGGCGCAGGCGCAGGCGCATATATTTGTTGTACTGGATATGCAAATTACACCAACGAAACAAGGTTATGATTCGGTGTCAGATACATTGCATGGTTGTTATGTATCAGCACGATATACTGTCCGAAGCATCTGCGTTATCTTTGCCAACGACCTCAGCTGTCGTCGTCAGCGTATTCCTCATAAAAGTACATTAATGTTCTATCTTACACTACACATTACTTCTCTCTGATTCATGGAAACCTTTTTTTCATATCAAATCATATCCGATTAAATAGCTATTATTTTTTTATTTCTAGCCATTAGAACGTAGTGTTGCCAATAATAATTAGTTGCAATGCATAGTAATTGTCTGGCATATATTGTACACTCAAAGTGTTTATCTTTTGTTCATCACTACTCTTTATTATACAACCTCTTGTAACGCATATCTAAAGCAATGGATAACTGTCAAAAGCAACTGTACATAGGTTATTCAAAATTAGTTTGAGACACGCAATCGTTGACGACCCCTCGCATTGACTGGACTTCTGCATTTCCATATTTATAATAATGTGCCAAATTAATGTTTGACGTTTAGTAATAATATATATATATATATATATATATATATAATATATATATATATATATATATATATATAATATAATATAATATATATAAATAATATAAATATATAATATAATATAATATAATATAATATAATATAATATAATATAATATAATATAATATAAAAATTATATTTCTTCTTGGTTGGTTCGTTGTTCGGTTCGTTCTTCGTTCGGTTCGGTTGTTCGGTTGTTCGTTCGTTCGTTCGGTTCGGTCGTTCGGTTCGTTCGTTCTCGGTGGTTCGGTTCGTTCGGTTCGGTTCGGTGTCGTTCGTTCGGTTCGGTTCGGTTCGGCGGTGGTGTCGGTTGGTCGCGGTCGTTGGTTCGGTTCGGTTGGTTCGTATCGTAAAGTCAATGGTCTGTCAAGCGCTGTCATCGGTTCGTTCAAAATTCGTTCGTTGAGACGTCATCGTTCGACTCCGGTCGCATTCGATCGGTTCGGTTCGTGCTGGTTCGTCATCTTTCATATGGTTCGGTTCGGCAAATTAAAATTGGTTCGGTTCGTTCGTGGTTGATACGGTTCTCGTTGTTCGGTTCGGTTCGTTGTCGTGTTGGTTGGTATCGGTTCATTCGGTTTTCGGTTTATGTTCGTTCTTGTGTTCGCATTCGCATTCGCATTCCGATTCGCATTCCTTCCATTCGATTCCATTCGATTCCATTCATTCATTCATTCATTCCATTCATTCATTACATTACATTACATTACATTACATTACATTACATTACATTACATTACATTACATTACATTATTACATTACATTACATTACATTACATTACTATTATATTATATTATATTATATTATATTATATTATATTATATTATATTATATTATATATATTATACATTATTGATAGGATAAAGGTTATTGTCTGCTAAGTCGATATCAGTTTGCTGTCTGATTTGCGATTATAAATTGTCAATCAGATTGTCTCATGGCTTAGGAATTCACTACAACTACAACATGATGCTGGCTTGTCGTGCTGCGTACCTCGTTTCAGGACACTGTCTGACAGTTCTGATTCACAGCGCTGCAGCAGTATTTAGCAAGCATACCATTTACAAACTAGCTTTATTTTGTATCATATTGATTGGAATACTAGAATACAAAAGGCTCATTCGCATATATTCACCATGGATTATACCAAACACGTGTTAAAGTCAAGGATTGTAGACAACTATGGTCTGAAATTGGGTTTACTGTCCTTCTCAAATAGAATATATCACAATTGGTGTAATA
Organism: Ridgeia piscesae; assembly: GCA_025642075.2. Classification (NCBI taxonomy): domain Eukaryota; kingdom Metazoa; phylum Annelida; class Polychaeta; order Sabellida; family Siboglinidae; genus Ridgeia; species Ridgeia piscesae. The sequence continues at coordinate 22,706 of JAODUO010001399.1, read as the reverse complement.
GCCTTTGATATAATATCGTTAGCGGTCATAAACTCAATTGAAATAACTGTCTTATTTTCTCAACTGCCCAGCTTAAGTCCATCCCTTCTGGTTCTACGTTCTGCGCTCAAATGTCCCTGATGATGTCGTCAGGCAGTTACTGTATTCGACCATGATCAGTGCATTATTAATTTGTTTTAAAGTATATATATATTTCATTTATATGTCTACTTTAAGTTTTATTTATTTGTATTTGCGTAGTTCCTCGATTTTATTTTTTGTAATGCATCATCGATATTAAAACAATAAATGTTAATGCTAGTTCTTGGAGCTCTGATGTTTATGATATGTAAATACTTAAAGTCATGTCTAAAATAATAAAGCTAAACAATAATATGCCAAGTGTGCATGGCTTTTATAGGTATGTTACAGATTTATGATTATTTTATGCAAATAGTGATATCCACTGACAGCACTCTTATTATCCATTGTGGACATGTATTTGCTACAGGACAATGTTGGTGACTGCATATTAATGATGGACAGAATACATAGATGTAAAATGTGAATAGAATACAGCTTCCAATTTCGTGAAGTGCATGATGCGTACAACGATGACACAGCCACAAAAGACGCTGAACAAAATGATACTATGTCGATTTATTTACTCAACATATAACTTTTATCGGGTGTTCATTTTGATAAAGATCAATATATCATTATTATGCATTTGGTTCTCTTAACGACAATATTTCAGTGTTCACTGATACTTATGTTGACACAATCAGATTTTATGCGAACACACATAATTCCTTATTTACAATCTAAAAAAACGAATTGTGCAATGTCAATAAACATCTAAAGATTCTCAGCAATGTTCAATGTGCAGGCTTAGTCGTCAACAGTTGTGGTAGTTTTACTATTGTTCAATCTGGAGAAGACGGCACATTCACAGAGTTGTTTTCTCGTGAAGCTTTTGCTTATTATGTCGAATAAACTACAACGATGACATGCAGAAACACTTATGCAATTGTTTGTATGGCTTATACTATCGGCCACGTTTGATGGGATCGGGAAGACACTTTTCCTCGATTGGAATAACAAAGCCGTGACAACACTTTTCCTTGGCGGTGTCCAGCATCTTATAGCTACAGCAGCACTCTGTCCCCGTCACGCGGGGGTACAGCTGGTCGCCGCAACAGAGATGTTCCCGGAAGTTGAACGCCTTGCCGTTGCAATGGCCAATGGGCGTGATGTCACATGCGTCTGTATACAAAGCCAACACATTTAGAATGAATGAAACAGACAAAGTGCGAACAAAACTAAGTAAATGAACTATTGAAATGTTATAAAATAAAAAATGTGTATAGAAGACGCTAATGCAGTAATAAAATAGAAGAGATGCTAGATAGATCGTGATTATTATGATAGGTTGTCCAGTAGATATTAGACGTGGACGTGAGTGCATGACCGTATCTGTGGGAAAGTGCCATTACTGTAAAACTATAAGCAAATTCAGTTAAGAATGATTGTGATACGTATACATTGATCGTACTGACATACCATCCCACAGAAAGAAACCGTCGACGAATGTGTAACTCGCGACCAACGTGGTTAGCGCCAGTATTACGGTCACGTGCCTGGGAAACAAAACAACTCGATACATATTGCAGAACATTGACATTGTGAGCACTACTTGAACATTATGTATACAAGAATAAAATGGGTTCGCTCAGAACAGTGCTCACTGTATTCTAAATGCTAAAATACTCATTATATTCATAATCTAAACTGGGACGTTAACAGGACACTAACGCTGGAGGCGACGTGTGTTATGTTGTGTTAAAACTAACATTAACTGAGATATGTCTGTTATGGAGGATGATACTTATCATGTTTTATATTGTAGTTAAATGACATAGAACAGCAAAATCAATATGATTAATTTACAAAGGAAGTTCAGTTGAAGATGTTCGCTGCGTTGACGTCTAAATATTACACCATCGGCAACATTTGAATGTTGTTTTAATATCTATTCCGGCCGTTATCAAGTTACTGCCCTGTTACAGTCCGAAATATACTTAGGTCTTAAGCCACTCCTCAAGTGATAGCAACTGTTTCATATCAGCTCGAGTGTAGATATATTGTGTTCCTGTGAATAATTTATATATAATAAAGTAAAGACCTATGTATGTTTACAAAGAAAGCACTTATGTTTGTTTTTATGAATAACAAAAATTCACTGTTTTATTTTACTTATTGTGTAGTACGTGCATGTGTGTGTTGTGGAGTGTGCATGTGCGTGCGTTCGTGCGTTTGCATGCATGTGTGTGGTGAAGGAACGAGTATGTGAGCTCTCGTTGTGAGTGAATTACGTTGGTAGTATTTTGACATCTCTAGTGTGCAAGCTGTGAAACGATAGCGATAAATGCTTACATGACGTCTTCTTTGAGGTGCTGCTGTTGCCACTACGTGCTTCTTCAGACAAGGCTTCACCCCGAGGCTTATTTTGACAATGTGAAAACCGCGTGTCTTATTATAAGGTAAGTAATTACTACGAGAAACGTGTCTCGTTCGACATCGCGCTGTCACTGACTTATCGCTCAAGGTAGACATGTTGGACATGCAGACGCCGGAGAGCTATACAGTTGACAATACATTCGTAGAACTCCCACACTGCAGGACGTGCATGTTGCAAGCACATATGCCGCGCACGTCAGCATTAGTCAGCAATAAAACACAATGCTATTTGTCTACGACGTGCACGTGGAGCTGAGACCAAAATAAGCTTGTTTACGTGTTAAGCTGTGACGACGATCACATACTGTGGTATTTATAAACAACATTCAGCAAGCGTTTCGGTGATAATTAACAAAGTCAATCGTTGGATAATTTAACTTCGGCCTGTATTGTTTTTATCAATGTATAGAGATAATGCCAACCACCTTGTAACCACCTTTAACAGGGTGCAAACGATTCTAACAAGTGTGAGACATTTTGAAGACCCACTGCGAAAAGTACTAGAAGGACGTGAAGAGGAATTACAATTCCGACAAATAGAAGACGAGATTTGTGTATCTAACCAGACATTATAATATATTTATAATCTCGGTCTATTGCTAGATTTATTTTGTGTCTGTTAAATAATTCGCTGCTGTCTCGCCGTAACTTCTCATTTACGGGGGTAGAGGGCAGAACAACATGTCTGCCCCACCGACATTCCAGGAGGCCGCTGACCCGCTAAGCCCCATTTCGTTCCAGCGCCTTTGCATAAGAGTAGTTAGTATCGGGCATGGAACCGTCGTGTGCGAAGACGTCTTTGAAGATACGTTAGAAAGCCCAGGTTCACCCTCTGGTCTTGAGCACGTCTTCAACACATAATTTGCGGTCTCAGCATCATTTGCGGTCTCAGCATAATTTGCGGTCTCAGCATAATTTGCGGTATCAGCATAATTTGCGGTCTCAGCATAATTTGCGGTCTCGGCATAATTTGCGGTCTCAGCATAATTTGCGGTATCAGCATCATTTGTGGTCTCAGCAACATTTGCGGTCTCAGCATCATTTGCGGGTCTCAGCATCATTTGCGGTATCAGCATCATTTGTGGTCTCAGCATCATTTGCGGTATCAGCATCATTTGCGGTATCAGCATCATTTGCGGTCTCAGCATCATTTGCGGTCTCAGCATCATTTGTGGTATCAGCATCATTTGCGGTATCAGCATCATTTGCGGTATCAGCATCATTTGTGGTATCAGCATCATTTGCGGTCGCAGCATCATTTGCGGTCTCAGCATCATTTGTGACCCGTTTTATTGACTTTAACTAGCGACGAAAAGTATTCGTTTTATCACACGGACAATAGCACACACATGAATGACACTTGCATACGCATACACACTTACAAACATAAAACGCACACGCATACACACCCTTTCACACGCACACTTTCACACTCACAAACATATCGTTCACACGCGGCGACCCACACGCACGAGTCCCTCCACGCACATTTGTACACACACATACGCACACGCTCGCACACGCACATGGACACACGCATAAACGCGTAGGCAAACGATCGCGCACAGGCACATCTGTTTAATGTCTACGACACCAACATGACACGTGACACATGACGTGAATAATAACAGTTGCGTTGTCCGCCATAGAATGGCTATATACTCAGTTGTAAAGTTTCTTTGTAATGAAGTCGACATATAAAAATGATGAGGACATTTAATAAGTGTGCGAACCATCTACAAGTCCATGACAAATACAGTCCAGCATTTGTTGATTATTCCCTCAAATACTCGTAGTGATCACAGTAATTAGGCAAATTCTTATATTGAAAAGTAAGTTCAACATTTGACTTGAAAGGTCAATGTAGAAGACGTCAATAAACCATGGTGGCGCCACAGCTCGGATAAAATACAAACTAAATATTTTGCTGTGCTGAGTGCATTGTTCGCAAAAAAACGTATTTACTGAAATAAATATGTTTGTTAGAAAATATCATCTTGAATGTTTTGATATATAATGTTAATACTTAAGTTCTAAGGCATATAACTGTACCTAATTTGACTTATACTTTGGCTTCGTGTGAACCGTAGCGCCTTAATACGTCGCTTTGCAATGTGTCTGTGTACAGTCGAATATAAAAATCAGGTGTAATTGACTTGTAGAACGTATAATGGTGCGTATATAATAATGCATGCATATAATGCATATAAATACCACATAATGTGGTATTTATAAACAACATTCAGCAAGCGTTTCGGTGATAATTAACAAAGTCAATCGTTGGATAATTTAACTTCGGCCTGTATTGTTTTTATCAATGTATAGAGATAATGCCAACCACCTTGTAACCACCTTTAACAGGGTGCAAACGATTCTAACAAGTGTGAGACATTTTAAAGACCCACTGCGAAAAGTACTAGAAGGACGTGAAGAGGAATTACAATTCCGACAAATAGAAGACGAGATTTGTGTATCTAACCAGACATTATAATATATTTATAATCTCGGTCTATTGCTAGATTTATTTTGTGTCTGTTAAATAATTTGCTGCCGCCTCGCCGTAACTTCTCATTCACGGGGGTAGAGGGCAGAACAACATGTCTGCCCCACCCACATTCCAGGAGGCCGCTGACCCGCTAAGCCCCATTTCGTTCCAGCGCCTTTGTATAAGAGTAGTTAGTATCGGGCATGGAACCGTCGTGTGCGA
>JAODUO010001399.1:0-7500 GCA_025642075.2 Ridgeia piscesae | reverse complement strand
CTCTCAAAGCTATGCACACGTGGTACATTCAAACAAGTAATAGTTAATGACGCAGCTTTCAAGTTTAACACAATTTTAGAAAGGTTTTTAATTCGGCTTAATATTTTACATTTGCTTGAACTGTAACAAGTTAGCATGTTTTACATGAATTGTATACTTTATCTTTAATTTTATTTATAATTTGGTACATCATGTTTTTAATTTAAAAAAGGCGTTGCAACATATTATTCTATGACTTCGGCTCTGTCCTTTAAACAGTAGCAGCACACCACATTGTGCGTGTGCTGTGTGTGCATTACATTGTTGTTGTTGTTGTTGAATAAACTTCCATCATGCATATATATATATATATATATATATATATATATATAAATTGTTTATGTCAAGGACGTCTTCCTACTTAAAATGTACATAGGAGTGAAAGTAGAGTTTATTTGTAGTAATACACAGAAACACAAACATGGATTGCGCAAAGGAAATTGAATTAGATTGGACGGAGATGAATGCGTGTTTGTGTGAGGCAAGGTAATGTACAATTGTCCGTCACACCTGTTGTACGTTACAACAGGTGGGGCGGACAGGGATATAAGTTGAACTCATCGTGGAAGAAAACAGACGTAGAAGTCCTAATAAAATACCGAGACATCAAGTATCACATTACATTGAATGTGCTCTAGGGAGCCTCTGGTGGAACGAATAAAAAAAGATAGGAATAATTTTGGTTAATTACAACCCGGATCCGAATGGCGGAATAGTGACCAGTTGGTGACGAAAGAGTTAGAAACAGAATGGAGCATGGCATAATAATGTATGGATAGGAAGAGCAGTACCGCACAGCCCTCTGAGTGGTGGTCATGGTTATATTGAGATAAAAGCGAGTACCAGAAAGATAATTCACGATGTAAGAAACAATATATGGGAATGCGTCTGCAGTATACATAGGAGGAGTGGGCTGGACACCGGTCAGTGGCGCTGAGAGAACAGAAGGACAGAAATAACAGTGCTCGACGAATAAACAAAAGGGGATGGACAAAAGAAGGATGCATGACCATTGGGAAGAGGAGAGAATGATAGGATATGTTGGAGCGAATGAGTAGATTAAGTAGTACAAACATTTTACCTCCAGCCATTTACACCGTGGAGCAAACCTCAAAGGACACAAAATACACACAAGTAATCAATATTATTATTATTGCAAAATACATTGCAATAAACATCAAATAACACATACTATGCACACGTACGCAATATAATTATTGTTGTAGCAAAATACGTTGCAACAGTATTACCGTAATTACAAAGTCAAGTTGCTCGCTAATCCATAATCTCTGTCTTTCTTAAAATGTGAATATATATAAACCGTCAGATGGTGTTGATAGAACATGAATCCACGATTTGTTTCCTAATAACTGTTCAATTTCTACGCAATTCCCTACTTACATCCGTGGTCGTCTACATTACTCTGTTTTACGGAAATGCTGTTTCGTTGTTCGCGTGAGAGTTTTTGTAGTTATATTGTAAATAATCTAAATTCTTTCCAAATATCCACAAATTGGAAAATAAAACAAATGCGATTTCACATTCAATAATAATCATCCACAAAGGCAGGCGTATTTTAAAACAACGCAATGCAGCGTTTAATATAGTTGCAAGAAATAAACATTACGTTCAATATATTACATGTGCGAAATCAAATGAATGTGTTCCAGAAGGTGTATTTTCTCATAGAAAACTCACATAGAAGACAAGAGGCAAAGGCGTAGCGCTCAGTGAAAACATATACTCAATATGATGATGATCCAATGTTTCCGCAACATAAATATATTGAGGGGTGCCATAGTGTTGCAGTCACTTCCCCGAAATGTCCGCCATTCTTTGCGATCTTACGCCAGCTCCTTCCGTCGTCTTGACGGCATTGTGTGTTTTTGTTTGACGCCCGTCACTATCAGGGCTGCCCGCCCTGAATGTTAGGGGTTTATGTCCCCAATTCAAAAGAACAGAAGGGGCAATTAGCTGGATCTGTGATTCTGATATATCAAATGGCGATGCATTAACCCGCAGCGGTAGTTATGTAACTTGTTTGTTCGCTTGATTGCAATTACATTGCCAACAGGACAGGTTTACGTTCAACAAACTGAAATTGATCCATGTTGTGTCCCTTAACTTTCTCTATCAAATTAAGGATCAAAGCTGATGTGATTTATTACATTACATTTATTACATCACTGTACCTTCCCCGCGGAATGTGTCAGAACAGACAATAACATGCTGTATAGTATTGATTTATTTGTTTCAACTATATATATATATATATATATATATATATATATATATATATATATATATATATATATACATATCTTTATGCAGTTCGTCGATAAGTACAATACATATTTTGTTGTCGATGTTCTTCTAACTTGTTATAACCTGGTGCATTATAGTGAACCTGCTTAATAGTTACTATTTTAAAATTACATATCACCATAACAAAATCAACTATTTATATACCTATGATCGCAAACTAATACATGTTTAATCATATTTATTATATGCCGATTTTACCAAGAATATATAGAGTTCTGCCTTGGCATGTGTATTATGTGTAATTGTCAATCTACAATATTAACAAAATTATAGTTTCATATTAATATAGAGCAATGCCACATAACCTAATTAAGTTAATTCATTAGACACTTTTGTAATTCACGTTTCCCTTGGATATGATACGAACTACAAAGTAACGGTTGTTTGCCATCTCATTCACAACTGATGTAGCTAATATCGGGAGCGCTGCGCCGGATTCTCGACACATTTATCATCCTTGGCTATAACGAAGTTGTCGCAACACTTTTCTGTGGTGTAATCGAACAGCTTGTAGCCACAGCAGCCCTCGTCCCCCGTGGTGCGGACATACAGCTGGTCCACGCAACACACCTTGGCCGCTGTGTCGTACTCAACCCCGTCGCAGTGTCTCAGTCTCGCAGTCGGTATGACACTCTTGTCTGTACAAAGAAACCGTGAGTTAGACAACGGTCAGATGATGACAGTTAGGATAGAGAATGAACAACGAATATGAGCATGAACAAGGGTAGAGCGCCGTGACTCAGTGGTAGAGCTTCGGATTCTCGACTAAGAGGATCCGGATTCGAATCCTGTGCTGCGGTGTTAAAACCTTGGACAATTGTTTTCACTCTATATTGCTCCAATTCGCTCAGCTGTCTAAATGAGTATCTGGCTATAGACAGTGGTGGATGTGTATACGAACGGCCTTCGCGCATTACATATAACATATGGCTGGATGATTCCCATAGAAGTTGAGATGGCGTGTGATTGAATACGTTTGTCAGGGAAGTAGAGCGTAAAGCGCTTTGAGTAATCCTGATGATTGGATACTGCGCTATGTAAGAACTTACCTTTTATAACGAATAGGAATACTAAATTGTAACTGGTATTGTAACGTTTGTGCAAGAAATACATAAAAATTAGTAGTAAACTGTCTGCCACAGATGTACGTCCCAACACACAACATATGCATGAACTGCAAGAATTACACTAAACCACAGTGCAAGGGTAAACATAGAAGTATATATGCACAAGATCAAGGCAATCACCAAATAAAACATCGTCATAATACAGCAGTGGATCATAACGAAAATAGTTGTGGTTACTTTTCTGTTGTCGATGTTCACATAATTCATGTTTTGTTTCGCCTTCTTGGATTTTTGTAAATATGTCTTAGTATGTACATGGGCTGACAGTGTGGTTTGAATGTCTAGTGCATCGTATAGGTGAAAGACAATGTGATTTAAAGCAACAACTGATCAAACGAGTAAAACTCTCGATTATATCAACATGCATCTATCAATACATTATTACATACAAGCATACTTGAATACATTAACACAATGTCGGATACACGCACATGATGAACAAGTAAACACGTATACAATGACAGTTCAAATGCTTATGTAGGAAATCATTATAAGGACGTCATAGAGTCTGGGTCTCGTCAGTTTCATACCTGAGTTCCCCCACATATGGAAGGCATCGGCGATCACGGAGCCCGCCACCAACAAACCAAGTAACATGAATACACCGGTGCGCCTGGGAAAGAAAACGATATACTGCAGCAAATTTTATATGTTTAACGAGAAGAAAATACACATGTAAGTGATGTTTATTTTACGATCCAAAATATATTTTAGGAAAATGTTAGACTGATTTGTCGTGCAATAAATCAGTTAACCTATTTGTTAAAATATGATATATAACAAAATTGACAGTATGACACCATTGTTTATCAGCCTCTGTTTTCTTCGTAATAAATGTAGATATGCAAGAAAGGCTAAGATTAAACGAAACAAATATATACTACACAAAGTATACTAAGCTAAGGTAAATCAATCTCTCTACATAGTATTGTCGATAGGTAGACTAAAACAGCAAACAAGATAATAGCATTACTGAGTAAGTAATTAAAATCTTAAACAAGTATAAATGTAGACGGAACAAATTATATTAACTGCCCTGATCCGGGAAGTGAGTTAAAGACATAATTATACATTGGAAACATGTTGAACTCATGAGTGGTTAAATGCATTCAGTCACAAGCATACGTCTTCGTGAAGTGCGTTCCGAAGAGTCGAATATTAAAACTAGTAATATAATTGACAACTAATATATAACCAGTAACATAATTCACCAATAATGAAGCATTCGACCGGTAATGTAAAACATCGTTTTCTGCATTACCAGTCCTTAGTGCATTACTGGTCGCCTACTTCATTATTTGGTCGATCGTTACATTTCATGTTGTAACATTCGGTTATGCCTGCGAAAAGATTAGAAAGAAAGATTAGTGCTTGGCACGGCATGATGGCCACTGTTGGTGTTGGTGAGATACGCCGGTTAAGAAAGGTGTGAAATACAAGACCGAGTAGTTTGTATTCAAAGCGTCGCTTCACTGACAACCAGAGGAGTTGTTTATTTGCTGCTGTCATGGTTCACCGGTCTCCCAGCCTAACTAACATAATGACTCTACTGCTGATTACTGTCCTATCCCCAGACGATGCAAAAGATGGTCGTCATGCCATACAGGACATCTGGTCATTTATCTACTTTTCATCCATCCTCTTTTTACCTGTAATTTTCTGAAGCCAATTATTCTAAATCGTTGCAGCTATTGTTGTTGCAACTGCACAATAATCATGCTCTTGTTGTTGTAATGATATGATCACCACGTACTCCCTGCAGACCATTCAGCAGTACACAAAGTCTACAGCATCGTACACAATGACAGGACTCTCATGTTTAATTCTCGCCTTTCATAGGTACATGGACACTAATATATAACGCTGTTTATAGCTGTGTATCGCCATTTAGGACCGTTTGCATAACGAAGTATTCGACGCTTAACAAGGAGTATTGCTTTTCTGGCAGAGAAAGCTACAAATCGCCCATTCTTTCACAAAATAGCAAATCGTTTTGGTAACAGTTTACACTTCAGACTGGTATGCCAACCAGTTAAACAAACGTGGTTGTGCACCAGTGGATTTTGTCAGCCTGTCTGCCTGGTAACAAACGCCTGCTTTCCATATAGAACAATAACATAGTGTAATATAATTAGTTCATTATGGACAAGAAGCTACCACTTACATGATGTCTTCTTCGAAATACTGACGACACCAGAAACGTCGGCTCTCCTTTGTCGTGTTCAGTGGAATACGTCTGTCTGAACCCGTTTTGATTATATAATTATGTGTTTATAATGATATGGTAATCCTTGTGTGATGGTCGACCTTGAGCTGATATCTAGTTTAATTATCATGCCTGGCGTTTGGGAGATTTAGTGTTATGCAAATTTAAATCGTCTCCTTCAGTGTGACACAGAATAGTTATTTGAATAATTAGTTAAGCCATTACCATGTACTACTGCGGTTTATACTAAGTGAAGGTGGGTTAATAGCAATACTAATGCTATATCTACTAGTATAGTCATAATAATATTTATTATTATTATCATAGTAATAATAATATTTATCAATAATGTTTTAATAGTGATAATTACGGTGATAATAATATCGATGATAATAATAATAGTATAATATTAATGGTATATGATTTCTAGTGTTGTGATTCTTTCTATCATCCTGTTGACGTTTTAGTTATTATGAGGCATCTCTCGCACCAAATACATTATCCGCTGTTTCTTGATTTCAGCTCATGTTTATGAGAAAAGCTTATATATGACAGCAGGTATTGTTTTAAAGCAGATAGATCAACGCACATCAGTAATCATCCAGGGTAAACCAGGAACCTGGATTTTAGTACCACGGCCATAACAGGATCGCCTTAACATTACAAATATTCGAAAGGTAAGGTCATAAAGTATCGCTTTTGAATGTTTGAAATGACAACTTTGCGGTCGTAAACAACCTTCCCACCTTATCTCACCTGAACGTTACAGCATTTATAAAAAATATGAATACATTTATTTTAGGTAAAAACCCATAGTTGGTACATACACATAAAAGATTTATAACAATCAATTATGGTACAAATATGTGTAGATAAAGAGTAAATAAATGTATAGGTTACGTAGTGTAAAAGCATAATATAAATATATAGTAGTATAACATTAAATTATAATTACAACTTGTCGAACAATTGATCAATATGCAATTATACATGTCGATAAAACATTTAAAAACAATACTTAAAATAAATTAATTAATACGTTGTAAAAATAATAAATAGACCCACATTTGGCCATTACCTTGTCAATGTAATTGTACACACCTCTTATGTTGAGCCGCTTAACTTTTCTATGATTCTAATAGACGGAATATCGTAGAGGAATGCAAACGCAATAGAAGGTTAATGAATTAAACTGTTTAGGATATCAAAATGTACGAATCACATCTCCAGGTAGTACGACACAGGACGGATTAACGTTGACAGGCTCGAAAGACTAATGAAGAGGTTTAACAATTTGTGTTGATATATCAGACAGTTGTTTGCAAGCCAGCTTGTTCATAACCGAATATTTAACTGCAATAATCGTGTGGGGGTACAAACACGACCTCATTATATGTCAAGTGTATACACGTGCGAACACTGAATATACACAAGTGCTTGGTAAACTGTAGAGTCACGACACGCTGGAGTTGCGTTAAACTACACTGATGATCCGCTTAAAACGTATTGTCTTCCGAAATGGGTAGATAAAACATGACAGACCAAACGTAGTTTATCTATAATTGCGTGTTTCTTATTTCGGGACAGTTTTCACTTGATTTGAAAACAAATGTACTGACATACATGAATGGAAAGTAATGCGACTAACGTCAAAGATAACCATTAACGTCTATAGTATCATTATTGGAAGTAATAGCAGCAGCAGCATTTATATAGTAGCAGTAGACGTAGTATACCACTAGCTGCAGCAGCAGCAGCAGCAGCAGCAGCAGCAGCAGCAGCAGCAGTAGTAGTAGTAATAGT